>CAUVYK010000202.1:0-187500 GCA_963556175.1 Tipula confusa | reverse complement strand
TTTGTATATAGCCTTTCTGGTCGTGATATATGAATAAGTTGGGTCCCGGTACCATCCCCTTGGACGCATAATGTTTTGCCATTGTTGAATCGTAATAGTATGGACCAAAAATTAATGAATTGTTGCGATTTTGTGTCGCCCGTTGAATATGTTCTCGTGTTAAATTTATGATGTGTATATCGATGCGGTCCGCATCATATCGTTCATACTGCTTTGTATTTGAGACAAAATGTTTGTACCCTGTTTCTGCCTTGCGATACAAGCCGTTGCAGTGTCGCAAACATTTCCTCTCAAATACCCGTAGCCGCTCTATGTACCTGGGCACCTGGTTATACCACACCTGACAACCGTATGTAAGTATAGGCCGAATCAATGACTTGTACGCAATAATCTTGACTCTTTGGTTTATATGTTTGCTGTAGAATAGCCTGCGTGTCCCCATAAAAGCACGTCGTGCCTTCTCCAGTTGCTTTGTTGTGTGGTCTGCCATGTAGCACATGTTGTCGATGTGTACACCCAGATATTTAATTTGATTGAAAAGTTGAATAGGTTGACCATAAATTTTGATTTGTAATTTTCGCCAGTTTCTTTTCAAATCTCGGTTTGCATTTTTTAATGGTCGCCGAAAAAGGATGGTTTCACATTTTGTCGTATTCATTTCGATATGCCAAAGGTTGAAGTAATTTTGAATATGGTCGATTGCCGTTTGGAGATTTTTTTGAATATCGCCTACCAAATAATTTGCCGAATATACGATCATATCGTCAGCGTATGCGCACGTCTGTATAGATTTTGAATTTAGTTCATTGCTGCCAATTAGTTCTGCTGTATATATGTTAAATAATAGTGGTGCCGTTATCGACCCTTGTTGAACCCCGTTCATAATTTTGAAAATTTTTGTCGAATTTGTGCGCCCCGTTGTCACGATGAATTTACGGTTGTACAACATTTCATATAGAATTTCAATAATTTCGTTCGAGAATTTCATTTTTTTCATTTTTGCCAAAAGTCCGTCCAGCCAAATAGATTCAAAGGCTTTTTTTAATATCTATGAGTACTGCACCTGTTGGATTATTAAAACTTAGTTGATGACAAACGTCTGTCACCACCTTTGTGATCGCATGTACCGTAGTATGTCCAAATCGAAAACCAAATTGATTATCGGGTATCAGGTTATTTGTGTTCACGTGGTCGCTGATCTTGTCGTTTATGATTATTTCGTAGATTTTGCCGAGATTCGAGAGTAAGCTGATTGGTCTATAACTTTCCGGATCTGTAGAGTTTTTTGTTTTTTTTAAAATTGGAAAAATACGTGCCACCTTCCAACAATTTGGAAACGATTTAGTATTTAATAAATTATTGAAAATTATGCATAATTCCGTGATTATTGATTTTGGTAAATGTTTCAGTATTATATTGGGGATTAAATCGGGGCCGAAAGATTTTTTATTATTTGTTACGCTTAGTATGTTCGCCAAGTATGCGCATGTAATGAAAAAATTTTGTTGTGTTTTTGGTGCATTCGAATGGTTTTTGGTCGAAAATTGTGTAATGGTTTCGTTCCTTTTTTTCCCTTCGTCGTGTTTTCTTTTGATCGGTGCGATGCTATCATTTATCTTTCTCTCGTGTTCTCGACTACCTAATTTCGGATTTATTTTTGTGTGGTCTTCAATATGTTTGCCAATTATGTTCAGGTTGATTTGTTCGTTTTGAATTTCGAATTTATTATCGTCCGTTTTGCTTAATTCATTCCAATCAATGCCTAAATTTTCGTATTTATTGCGAGAACCGGTATGCTCAACATGGTATGGTCGTTCGCTATTAAATCGGAATATTAAGACGATGAAGATTGGTTATGAAAGCTTAAACAACAACTCGTTAATTACTTTAAGCGGATTTTTGTTTTTTGATGGACTATCGTCCATCAAAAATTATTTATTAAATAATTAATTTATTTATTTATTTAATTTTGAAAATTATAAGATGTTGAAAATTGGACTATCGTCCATCAAAA
This sequence comes from Tipula confusa, assembly GCA_963556175.1. Taxonomy (NCBI): domain Eukaryota; kingdom Metazoa; phylum Arthropoda; class Insecta; order Diptera; family Tipulidae; genus Tipula; species Tipula confusa. The sequence continues at coordinate 185,486 of CAUVYK010000202.1, read as the reverse complement.
ATTATTTATTTATCAATTAAATTATTTTTTTTTAATTTGTAAGCAAAAAGTTTTAAATCTTTTTTAATACAATTTATAGACAACAAAAGAGCTGTCGATTAAGATATCAAACTTTTGAATCGGTCAGTAACTTTGACTTTTATGGACTATCGATCATCAAAATATAATTTATTTATCAATTAAATTATTTTTTTTAATTTATAAGCAAAAAGTTTAAAATCTTTTTTAATACAATTTATAGACAACAAAAGAGCTGTCGATTAAGATATCAAACTTAAAAATCGGTTGATAATCTTTGCCGTTTATTCAACTTTATATGAGCTTCAAAGTAGTTTATAATAAATGTATCCATACCGAAAAATTATTTTTTAAAACCAAATGTTATAATTTTCAAAATCAATATTTATGCGTAGTAGCATGGCTTTTGATTAAGATATCAAACTTTTGAATTTTAAATAGTTTTATAGATAATCTATAGATAATTATAGATAAATTATAGATAATCTATAGAGTTTTATAGATAATCTATAAAACAATTTATAGACAACTAAATAGCTGTCGATTAAGATATCAAACTTTTGAATCGGTCAGTAACTTTGACTTTTATGGACTATCGTCCATCAAAATATAATTTATTTATCAATTAATTTTTTTTTTTTAATTTGTAAGCAAAAAGTTTAAAATCTTTTTTAAAACTATTTATAGACAATTAAATAGCTGTCGATTAAGATATCAAACTTAAAAATCGGTTGATAATATTTGCCGTTTATTCAACTTTATATGAGCTTCAAAGTAGTTTATAATAAATGTATCCATACCGAAAAACTATTTTTTTAAACCAAATGTTATAATTTTCATAATCAATATTAATACGTAGTAGCATGGCTTTTGATTAAGATATCAAACTTTTGAATCGGTCAGTAACTTTGACTTTTATGGACTATCGTCCATCAAAAAATAATTTATTTATCAATTAAATTATTTTTTTTTAATTTAGAAGCAAAAAAATTATTATAATTTATTAATTTATAAATTATTAATTTATAGACAACAAAAGAGGACTAAATAATAGTCCATAAAAAATTATTTATTAAATAATTAATTTATTTATTTATTTAATTTTGAAAATATTAAGCTGTTGAAAATTGGACTATCGTCCATCAAAAATTATTTATTTATCAATTAAATTTTTTTTTTTTAATTTGTAAGCAAAAAGTTTAAAATCTTTTTTTAAACAATGTATAGACAACAAAAGAGCTGTCGATTAAGATATCAAACTTTTGAATCGGTCAGTAACTTTGACTTTTATGGACTATCGTCCATCAAAAAATAATTTATTTATCAATTAAATTATTTTTTTTTAATTTATAAGCAAAAAGTTTAAAATCTTTTTTTATACAATTTATAGACAATTAAATAGCTGTCGATTAAGATATCAAACCTAAAAATCGGATGATAATCTTTGTTGTTTATTCCACTTTATATGAGCTTCAAAGGAGTTTATAATAAATGTATCCATACCGAAAAATTATTTTTTAAAATCAAATTTATAATTTTTATAGTCAATACTTATGTGTAGTAGCATGGCTTTGGATTAAGATATCAAACTTTTGAATCGGTCAGTAACTTTGACTTTTATTGACTATCGTCCATCAAAAAATAATTTATTTATCAATTAAATTATTTTTTTTTAATTTTAAGCAAAAAAATTAAAATCTTTTTTAATACAATTTATAGACAACAAAAGAGCTGTCGATTAAGATATCAAACTTAAAAATCGGTTGATAATCTTTGCCGTTTATTCAACTTTATATGAGCTTCAAAGTAGTTTATAATAAATGTATACATACCGAAAAACTATTTTTTTAAACCAAATGTTATAATTTTTATAATCAATATTTATGCGTAGTAGCATGGCTTTTGATTAAGATATCAAACTTTTGAATCGGTCAATAACTTTGACTTTTATGGACTATCGTCCATCAAAAAATAATTTATTTATCAATTAAATTATTTTTTTTTAATTTATAAGCAAAAAAATTAAAATCTTTTTTAAAACTATTTATAGACAACAAAAAAGCTGTCGATTAAGATATCAAACTTAAAAATCGGTTGATAATCTTTGCCGTTTATTCAACTTTATATGAGCTTCAAAGTAGTTTATAATAAATGTATCCATACCGAAAAACTATTTTTTTAAACCAAATGTTATAATTTTCATAATCAATATTTATGCGTAGTAGCATGGCTTTTGATTAAGATATCAAACTTTTGAATCGGTCAATAACTTTGACTTTTATGGACTATCGTCCATCAAAAAATAATCTATTTATCATTTAATTATTTTTTTTTAATAATCTGGTTGATAATCTTTGCCGTTTATTCAACTTTATATGAGCTTCAAAGTAGTTTATAATAAATGTATCCATACCGAAAAACTATTTTTTTAAACCAAATGTTATAATTTTCATAATCAATATTTATGCGTAGTAGCAAGGCTTTTGATTAAGATATCAAACTTTTGAATCAGTCATTAACTTTGACTTTTATGGACTATCGTCCATCAAAAAATAATTTATTTATCAATTAAATTATTTTTTTTTAATTTATAAGCAAAAAAATTAAAATCTTTTTTAATACAATTTATAGACAATTAAATAGCTGTCGATTAAGATATCAAACTTAAAAATCGGTTGATAATCTTTGCCGTTTATTCAACTTTATATCCATACCGAAAAACTATTTTTTTAAACCAAATGTTATAATTTTCATAATCTGTTACGGCTATCAAACCTTGTTATATAATAGTCCATTCAAATATCTAAATTTCATAATAATAATAAAAGTTATTATTATTTCATAATAATAACTTTTACTCCGAACCAATATTTTTTTTTAAATATTTTGTTGCTATTAACAAATATATAATATGTTCTTGTGGAGGTGTTGGAATTGAAAACCAAAAATGTTTATGGGCCGCAATGCAAATATTATGTTCGTGTATCTCTGAGAGAAAATTATCGTAATATGATATTGGGAGTAATCAAATAAAAAAAAAATATAAATATTACATGTATAGAGTTACGATTGTACTATTTCTGATGGTAATATTGTACAACTCTCCCAAAACAATATATATACATATATACAATTGTCATATGTATTGATGGCTCTTCTGGTGGTAATAAAAAAATTAATAATAATAAAAAAAAAAAAATCTACGGATAAATAACTCGTTCATTTACCAGTGTGATCTCGTTGGATATTAATCCATATTAATTAGCTACATAGTGTAAAATTAATAAATATATATATATTATATATATATATATATATATATATATATATATATATATATATATATATATATATATATATATATATATATACATAGAGCAAAAATTTTATAAAGCCACGCTATTATTTTAGAGTGCATCATAACAAATTAATTATTTAATTTGAATTTAATAGGTGAGGTTTTATTATTTTATAAAGCTCTCTAAAGTTATGTAATAACTAACTTAGTTTTAATTTAATTTATGTAACTCTACATAGATTAAGCGGCTGTTGTGTAATCAATTTACCCGAATATATTGATACGAGTAGCAATCCTAATAGAACGTGTGCACTTGAAGAAAATAAAAAGAGGAGCTGGATTTCACTGGTTGCAACAAGCCGTTGTTTAAGAAAAATTTCCTAAATAAGAAAAAAAGGAAAGCACGGATGAAAAGCACATTTTCTTTATATATACCAATGTGCATTCGCTGAAACAAATTCCATATTTTTATAGTTTTTCAACAATCATTATAAATTAATTATAATATTATTAATTGTGTTGTGAAGGTTAATGTTTAAATAGATAGGGTTCTATTTCAAAAGATACATTTTTATTGTTATAAAAAAAAAAAAATTTCAAAGTTAGAGTAAATTTCAAGTATTTAAATTATATTAAATCATATTTTAAAGTGAAAAAAAAACGGGGTGCCACGGCAAATCTTATATATTTTTTTCAGCACTATAAGCAGCACTTATATCACCGTGAGTACTCTACGGCAGTATAAGGGTGAGTTTTTATATATTTTATTGGTATGGAATATTTTTCAAAATTTTTTTTCACTTTAAAGAAATAAGTATAGTTTAAGATTGTACAAATAATTGTTTCGAGTAAGAATACTGGGTTTTTTTTTATAAAGAAATAAAGATATAGTATGGTTTAATTTTATTGAATTTCTATTTAATTGTGAAGTGTTGGAAGTGAGTGTACGAGTGAGATTCATTTTTTTTTGTGTGTAAATATTAAGACACGTGTTTGTGCTAATTCCTTACAATACGGCGACAAAGGACCTCCCATAGTCCGACTGAAAGCTACTCAATTTAAAAAGTGTTGGTTGCCGTAGGGGTTGGTAACAAAATGGCGCCGAAACAGGGACCTGAAAGTCGTGTGGTTTGGGGTTTTGGTGAAAATGTTAAACCGCATGGCTTTGAGGAAGATGAAGTTACATATTAGTTTTTCATTTGTTTTTTTAATTTTTCTTCCAATTAGATTTTCAAACCTTAATTTTTTGTTACATAAAATCAAATTTTTTTATATAGCTATACAGTTTATTTTTTTATTCATATACAACATAAATTATCACTCAAATTAAAATGTAAATCTTTCTTCATTGGTCACTAACGGTTGAGGCATGATGAATTCATGATTTCTTGTTAATGATCTTTTGAATAAGAGCTATATTGTTATTTTCCTTTCATAAAAAATTCCCATCCTTAAATCCATCCTGAGAAAAAGTGTATTGATCCAAGGTTCAATGAACAGTAGTCGATACAAGGTGACGCCTTGAGTTCCTTTTGTCTATTGAATACTGAGTTCTACACAGGCTTTTCTAATTCATTTTTCCTTTCTAACTTTCGTTTAAAATTCAATTCCATAGGTAGTTATACTAGTGAATGGGGTAGAATTCGTTAGTCAACTTTATATCAGGACGGGTGATTGAATGTCCAGTGAATCTGGAATTTATCTCACTACGAAATGGTATATAATACTTCCGAATTTTGCGGTCATGCTAGGTTACCCTATGCTTACGTGGATACTATTAAATAATATGTAATTCTATGTTTTGTCACTTGTCGCTCACGGACTCACTTCACAATTAATTTCTAATTATATTTTTTTTTTTTTGATAAAATTTTCGCTGAATTTTATAATTACTAATTTTAAGTAAACCTAATTTGAGGTTATCATTTTGTGTTATTAAGATTAATCTTGTGTTTTGTCCAGGGTTTTAACCCCTAAAACGTTATCAATACTTATTATTGAATTTTAATTTTTGAATTTTCGTTTATTGCTTAAAATATTAATAGTCATAGAAATCTATTCTTGACTCAATCATGGATCCGGTTATTTACTTGCAACAACTAACATTACCTGAATTAGAGGTGGAGTATCTAGTGAGAAAATTATCAAGCAGAGCAGTCGACTCTAAGGATATATTATTAAAAATGCTAAAAGCGGAACAACTGGACTCAACAATGATATGTAAGACTTCACATATTACCGATCTACCAGATATAGAAATAAAGGAGTGCGAAGATAGATATGATGACATTTGCAAAGCTACCGATGAACAAGGGAGGGTACCTACAGCAGATTTCGTCGTACTAGGTTTCGCCAAAGCTAAACATTATAAGGATAGAATTATTCGGTTAATAAATACGTTTGGTGAAAGTCTGGTTCTTAATAAAATAATGATACACAATTCACTCACTGATCTAGAGCTGGTAATTGGGAAATCAAACATTCGAAACGACCAATAATTTTTATTTTTATTATATTGTACAACTCTCCCAAAACAATATATATACATATATACAATTGTCATATGTATTGATGGCTCTTCTGGTGGTAATAAAAAAATTAATAATAATAAAAAAAAAAAAACTCTACGGATAAATAACTCGTTCATTTACCAGTGTGATCTCGTTGGATATTAATCCATATTAATTAGCTACATAGTGTAAAATTAATAAATATATATATATTTATATATATATATATATATATATATATATATATATATATATATATATATATATATATATATATATATATATATATACATAGAGCAAAAATTTTATAAAGCCACGCTATTATTTTAGAGTGCATCATAACAAATTAATTATTTAATTTGAATTTAATAGGTGAGGTTTTATTATTTTATAAAGCTCTCTAAAGTTATGTAATAACTAACTTAGTTTTAATTTAATTTATGTAACTCTACATAGATTAAGCGGCTGTTGTGTAATCAATTTACCCGAATATATTGATACGAGTAGCAATCCTAATAGAACGTGTGCACTTGAAGAAAATAAAAAGAGGAGCTGGATTTCACTGGTTGCAACAAGCCGTTGTTTAAGAAAAATTTCCTAAATAAGAAAAAAAGGAAAGCACGGATGAAAAGCACATTTTCTTTATATATACCAATGTGCATTCGCTGAAACAAATTCCATATTTTTATAGTTTTTCAACAATCATTATAAATTAATTATAATATTATTAATTGTGTTGTGAAGGTTAATGTTTAAATAGATAGGGTTCTATTTCAAAAGATACATTTTTATTGTTATAAAAAAAAAAAAATTTCAAAGTTAGAGTAAATTTCAAGTATTTAAATTATATTAAATCATATTTTAAAGTGAAAAAAAAACGGGGTGCCACGGCAAATCTTATATATTTTTTTCAGCACTATAAGCAGCACTTATATCACCGTGAGTACTCTACGGCAGTATAAGGGTGAGTTTTTATATATTTTATTGGTATGGAATATTTTTCAAAATTTTTTTTCACTTTAAAGAAATAAGTATAGTTTAAGATTGTACAAATAATTGTTTCGAGTAAGAATACTGGGTTTTTTTTTATAAAGAAATAAAGATATAGTATGGTTTAATTTTATTGAATTTCTATTTAATTGTGAAGTGTTGGAAGTGAGTGTACGAGTGAGATTCATTTTTTTTTGTGTGTAAATATTAAGACACGTGTTTGTGCTAATTCCTTACAATACGGCGACAAAGGACCTCCCATAGTCCGACTGAAAGCTACTCAATTTAAAAAGTGTTGGTTGCCGTAGGGGTTGGTAACAAAATGGCGCCGAAACAGGGACCTGAAAGTCGTGTGGTTTGGGGTTTTGGTGAAAATGTTAAACCGCATGGCTTTGAGGAAGATGAAGTTACATATTAGTTTTTCATTTGTTTTTTTAATTTTTCTTCCAATTAGATTTTCAAACCTTAATTTTTTGTTACATAAAATCAAATTTTTTTATATAGCTATACAGTTTATTTTTTTATTCATATACAACATAAATTATCACTCAAATTAAAATGTAAATCTTTCTTCATTGGTCACTAACGGTTGAGGCATGATGAATTCATGATTTCTTGTTAATGATCTTTTGAATAAGAGCTATATTGTTATTTTCCTTTCATAAAAAATTCCCATCCTTAAATCCATCCTGAGAAAAAGTGTATTGATCCAAGGTTCAATGAACAGTAGTCGATACAAGGTGACGCCTTGAGTTCCTTTTGTCTATTGAATACTGAGTTCTACACAGGCTTTTCTAATTCATTTTTCCTTTCTAACTTTCGTTTAAAATTCAATTCCATAGGTAGTTATACTAGTGAATGGGGTAGAATTCGTTAGTCAACTTTATATCAGGACGGGTGATTGAATGTCCAGTGAATCTGGAATTTATCTCACTACGAAATGGTATATAATACTTCCGAATTTTGCGGTCATGCTAGGTTACCCTATGCTTACGTGGATACTATTAAATAATATGTAATTCTATGTTTTGTCACTTGTCGCTCACGGACTCACTTCACAATTAATTTCTAATTATATTTTTTTTTTTTTGATAAAATTTTCGCTGAATTTTATAATTACTAATTTTAAGTAAACCTAATTTGAGGTTATCATTTTGTGTTATTAAGATTAATCTTGTGTTTTGTCCAGGGTTTTAACCCCTAAAACGTTATCAATACTTATTATTGAATTTTAATTTTTGAATTTTCGTTTATTGCTTAAAATATTAATAGTCATAGAAATCTATTCTTGACTCAATCATGGATCCGGTTATTTACTTGCAACAACTAACATTACCTGAATTAGAGGTGGAGTATCTAGTGAGAAAATTATCAAGCAGAGCAGTCGACTCTAAGGATATATTATTAAAAATGCTAAAAGCGGAACAACTGGACTCAACAATGATATGTAAGACTTCACATATTACCGATCTACCAGATATAGAAATAAAGGAGTGCGAAGATAGATATGATGACATTTGCAAAGCTACCGATGAACAAGGGAGGGTACCTACAGCAGATTTCGTCGTACTAGGTTTCGCCAAAGCTAAACATTATAAGGATAGAATTATTCGGTTAATAAATACGTTTGGTGAAAGTCTGGTTCTTAATAAAATAATGATACACAATTCACTCACTGATCTAGAGCTGGTAATTGGGAAATCAAACATTCGAAACGACCAATAATTTTTATTTTTATTATAATTTTTTTATTGTAACTATTGAAATCTTTTGGTACACAATTCATTTACTTATCAACAGCTTGCGAATAAAATATCAAGCATTTGAATCGATCAATAATTTTGATTTTTACTCAACTTTTTAATATGTTCATAGTATTTTAAAATAAAAGTATCCCTTAGGAAAAAACAAGTTTGTAAACTAAAATACTAAAATCTTTTAATACGCAATTCACTCACTGATCTAGAGCTGATGTTTGGGATATCAAATATTCGAATCGATAAATAATTTTTATTTTTATTCTAATTTTTAATATTTCATAGTAGTTTAAAATAAATGTTTCGATTAGGAAAAATTAAATTTGTAAACCAAACTATTAAAATCTTTTGATACACAATTTGTGGTGAATTTTTTTTTTTTTCCGATCACGTGGTACATATTTTCTATTCGGGATTGGCTCGCCTGTTGGAGAGTTCAGCTAGTTTTTGATCGGACTAATTTAATAAATTCAACCAACGATTATTGTACCACAAAAAAAAATAAAAGTAATGAATAATTCCACAAACTTCATCTCACACACCCACACTAACCAACACTCCCTTAATTAAAAAAACTTATACTTCCATTGCTATAATATTTCCTTTATTTACAATTCAAATTTTATTCATTTTTAACTATGCATGAACTAGCTATTAAAAAAAAATTATGTTCTCAAAAAATAAATAAAAAAAATAACTTTATACTTGCGTTTTTTTTTGGTAGAATGTAGGGCCCTGCAGTCTCCAACAACGACGTAGGTATATCGCTTAAAAAAAATTAATTAATATGTGTTTTTTATATATATAAAAAAAAACACACAAAAAAAACCAATTCGTTTACACAGTTAAAAAAATTATCAATTCATTAATAAAAAAAAACTTATTAATAAAAACAAAAACATTTAAGTTACTAAAACTTTTAAAAACAAATTATAAAAATCAAATAAAAATGCTTAATCCAATCAAATATAACTCTAATAAAATATCCAATATAACCAGTGGCACTGCAATAGTTATCCCAATTATTCACTATTTTGTTCCAGTATATAAATATATAATATAGTATATAATTTGATGTTCTGATGATGAAGAGGGTAGTAGTAATGCAGTAGTTTCCGTTATTTTATAATTTTATTTTTTTTTTATTTTTTTTTTTTTATGAACAATAATGGCCTACTCCGACCTGGCCTATGTAATAAAAAAAAACTTTCACTCACTAAAGAAGCATAATACTAATATTTTCACTTACCATTTTGAATTCTAAAATATATGTATATATATATATCTATTTTTATTATTTTTTTCCTTTGTTTGGTGACGATTAGGTCTTTACTATAATAATTTTATATATACTTTTATATATATCTATATGTAAAATCTATACGTATATATGTACATATATATATATATATTTACGTTTTACTATACGATTTTTATTTTAATTTAATTTATTTTATTTTTATTTTTATTTTTTTTTTTTTTTTTTTACTATTCACTGGTACTTTTAATTATTAGTATATGGATATGCTGTATAACTTCTTGGCACAGCTTCCAGAGAACAATTAAAGTAAAATTAACTTTTTGATAGTACATGTAATGAACAACAATAACAATCGATAACAATCGTTATTTTTTTATTTATTATTATTTTTTTTTTTGATAATGCTAATTGGGCAACTACACCACCATCGCTGCCATAGTCGTGTACGAAGTACCAACGCGAAACCCTACAACACAGATTCCATGACTATTAACGCTAGTTTTACAACTAAAACTAGAGTAATTTAGGGATGGAAACTGAAAAAGGTTGAGTACAGTGTAAATTAAAATAATAACTAACACAACACAAATGCGACCCTGTTAGCTATAGCTTAATATCTTTCGCATGATAAACTCCCAAAATTTTTCCGTTTACGTTTGCAACCGTATAGGTTACACTGCCGGTTTGGTTAATAATAACTCCTGGGATATAGACAGGTGCTAGTTTGGCTGAAAAGTTTCTATTTTTCTCACTTAGGAAGTGTGTTTTTACAAAGACTTGTTGACCTTTGGTATACGAAATGGGTCTTGTACGTAAGTTGTAAGTTTTAGAGTACTCGTTGAAAGCTTTCTGTAAATTTGATTTAATTTTGTCATGTAGTATGGGTAATTTCACATTAGCAGGTAATGTTTCTAAATCTGATTCATTAAGACATTCTGTTTCATGGAGCAATTTATAAGTTGCAGCATGATTGATCATTTGGTATCCAAACAGAGAAAAAAAAGGTGAGTACTGGGTAGAACGATGAACAGCTCCACGTAAGGCTGCAGCTATTTCATTCAAATGTTCATCCCAAAGGCGGTGATCATTCTTAATGTAACTCCGTATTGCACTTAAAACGGATCGGTTTACCCGCTCTGAAGCATTTGATTGAGGACTATATACAGGAGTACGTTCATGATGAATTGCATACTTGGCCAAAAAATCAGAAAATTCTTTACTTTTGAATTGAGGACCATTGTCTGAAAAAATAATTTCAGGACACCCAAATAAAGTAATTACGTCATTTTTAAGAAAATTAATAATGTTGGTTGTGGTGCCTTTACTCAAAGATTTTAATAGAGGGAATTTGGTGAGCTGGTCTAATACTACAAAAACAACTGTTTTACCAGTTTTAGATCTTGGGTATGGGCCTAGTAAATCTATATATATTTTTTGAAAGGGTCTCTCAACAAACTTGGTAGTTCCCATATTTGGTCGCGTTATATTATTTGATGCTTTGGTTGTCTTACAAACATTACATTTTGTCACATATTCATATACATCCTTATTCATTTTAGGCCAGTAGAATAGTTTTCTGACTCTAGATAACGTTTTCTTGATACCACCGTGAGCAGCAGTGGGGGCATCATGTTCTTCTTTAAATATTTCTGGTACTAATTTTTCGGGCACCCATAACTTCCAAACTGGTGCATCTGATATGGGTTCGCTAGTTCGAGGTTCTATACGTATATATACAAGCGACCATTTAGTACACGAAGGTTAGGATATTCGAATGGACTGGCAGAAACGTTTGATTTAACCAATTTGTATTTTTCATCTTCAAACGCTTCTGAGGAAAGATCTAAATAATCCACTAAAAGTTTAGTATTTTCAACTAATTCCGAGATTGTATCGCAATAAATTCGGGACAATGTATCGGCTACTACGTTTTCTTTTCCTTTAGTGTGCACAATATTAAAGTCAAAAGTCTGAAGATAAAGGCTCCAACGCGCAAGTTTACTGGTCAAATCACGCATTCCCATCAACCATTTTAGGCTCGCATGATCAGTTATAACTGTAAATTTGTACCCTTCGACATATTGTCGGAATTTTTTTATCGAAAGAACAGCTGCAAGGCACTCTAGTTCTGTGGTAGTATAGTTCTTTTGTGCTGAGTTCAGTTTTTGAGAGAAAAACGAAATTGGCCTTTCAACCTCTTCTGTATCTTTTTGAAATAAAACTCCACCAAGTCCTTCCGTGCTTGCGTCACATCGAATATAAAAGTGACTTTTATAATCGGGATTAATAAGCACTGGTGCAGTAGAAAGCAAATTTTTGAGCTTTACAAATGACAAGTCGGCTTCAGGTGTCCACTTAAATTTGGCATTCTTTTTTAATAAGTCTGTTATTGATGCGGTTACTTGGGCGTAGTTTGGTATGAATCTCCGATACCACCCTGCCATTCCAAGGAATCGTCTTATTTGTTTAATAGATTTTGGAGGTGGAAAGCTAATTATTGATTCGACTTTTGAAGGATCTGTACAAAGTCCACCCTCACCAACGACGTATCCAAGATACCGAATTTCCTTCATACAGAAATGACTTTTCTCTACGTTAATGGTCAATCCAGCATTAGACAAATGATTAGCAACTGTTGAGAGAAGCGTGAGGTGACTTTCAAGATTAGGGGACACAACTAAAAGATCATCTAGATAGACGAAAACTCGATCGTGTAGTTCTGTTGGGATTACTTTGTGCATTAATCTACACATTGCTTGAGCAGCATTACAGAGCCCAAATGGCATCACTTTAAACTGGTAAAGTGGTCTACCTGGGACTGTAAAAGCCGTCTTATCTCGTGACATTTCCTCTAGCGGGATTTGCCAAAAGGCATCCTTTAAGTCTATACTAGATATATATTTAGTGTCTTTTAGTCGTGAAATAAGTCCATCTATAATCGGCAGAGGATAAGAATCTTTAACCGTCACATGATTAACTTTTCGAGAATCTAGACATATTCGAGATTTTCCGTTAGGCTTCTTAACTAATACTACTGGTGAAGACCACGAACTTTGGCTGACTTCTATTACATTGAGTGAAAGCATTCTATCGATTTCCGTATATAACTTTTCTTGTACTATCGGTGAGACAGGAAAATAACGTTGCTTAATTGGTAAAGCGGTTCCTACATCAATTTTGTGTTCGTGAAGATGAGTTGAACCTAACCCTAACTTATTGAATGATGGAAATGTGGAAATTACTTTTTGTAAGTTTATTTGATCTTCGCTGGATAAAATATGTTTTTTTTCGTCGATATTATCGGTTAATTTTAACTCTTCTAACATGATTGGAGCAATACTAAAAGATTCCCAGAAATTTATTCCTAAGTATAAGATTCCTTGAAGCGATGGAACAATGTAAAATCTTACGAATTTAGTTTTATTGCGAAATAACACTGGAAGTTTAACATAACCAATAATAGAATTGGATGTGCCATCGGCCGTTTTAACTGAAGAATTTATGGGATGAAATTTTGTATTGATATCGTTTAGAAATTCAATTGAGTTTTTTCCTAGTATACTTATGCTAGCACCACTATCAAGAAGACCAGTTAACGTTTTACCAAGTATATTTATATCTATGTGTGGTCTAATGTCAAGTTTTGATAAGGGTTGTTGTAATGTAGTAGAGGAACATTCTCTATAAATTCGTTTTTTTGTATTGAAATATTTTCTAACTCGTGTACTGTTATTTATTGTGATAGGCTTACTGTGTAAATTCACAAGTGATGCATTGGTGTAGGAATTATTGTTAGAAATTGTTTTGAATAATTCAGGTTGAGTGTCTTGTCCGGTGGAGTTTGTCGTATAATGGTTAGTTTGTGGAATTACTTCTTCACATCCGATGGATTTGTCTGCCTGGGAATGTTCAAATGGTTCGAACTTTGTAGCCCAGGTCTGAAAAAGTTCGATCTGTGGTTTTCCGAATATGTTTTATTGCAATTTAAGCAATTGTATTTTTTTACATTTTCTTTTCCGCAGCCGAAACAAAATACACGTAATATATCTTGAGCGCAATCTTGATAATAGTGCCCCATGTCTTTACAATTCCAGCACACTACCAATTGTCCTCTATTGGGCGTGGAATTGTTTATCGCATCTACTGAATAACGAGAATCATATTCTACTGAACTATTCTGTTGATTAGAAGTATGTTCAAGATTTACTTCATTTACGGTGAAGCGACGTGTAGAAGAATGAGTTCTTGGGTCATAACCACTATGGTTCCATAAATTCTCATATGCCTGAGTAAGTATGCGAAGCTGATTAATTGATGATATTTTTACTGTCATAATTTTGTCTCGGAATACGGGCAACAAATTACTTTTTATCACGTCTAGTAGTTCTGATTCGCTTAATCTATTCCGCAACCGATTATTGTGAATTTCAACATCGAGTATAAAACTTTGAACTGTATCGCGCATATTTTGGACTCTTCGATAAATATACCGGCGGTTTTCGGCTTCTTCCTCTGGACTAGTAAACCACGATATCAATGCCTCTTTTATTTGTTCCCAATTTGCGTACGGGTTTCCTCTAACAAAGTTCCAAAGAAACGTATCTGCATCGCCTGATACATAATCGAAAATGAATCTATCTAGGTTACTATTTTTATATCCAAAACGTCTTGCCATTGTCTCAAATCTAAAAATAAATTCGCCAACATTACTATTTTTGGATCCATCAAACTTCAAGTTTTTCCATTTAGGGAACTTATCTTGTTGAGTAAACGCATTTGAATCTCTTTCAGGAGAATTGTTGTTACCAACTGAGGGAAGCAAACTTGGACGATTTAATGATACCTGCTCTAATGTTGCTTTATTTAACGCCTCTATAATCTCTTCAAATTCAGTTGTTTTCTCAGAATGACGGGAGTGAGGTGGTGAATGATTATTTTCGAATTCATTATAAGAAAAATGATTTTGACTTCTCAGTTCTAAATTATCATTTAAAGGAGTGCGAGACTCTTTAAGTGGTTTATCAATGTTATCACTGTTAGGATTGGGGTTAGAAAACTCTACACTAGATTTTCGAATAGCTCCACTTTGAGATTGTAAAGCGTCAGATGGAGTTGTATCATTGACTGATTCAATTTTGGACGAAACGAATTTCACTGTTTTAGGAGCTTTACCTTTATTGATTTTTGAATCCGAAGATTTAGATCTCGGTAGAGTATCTTGCACTTCTTTTTCATTATCATCAATGTATGTTTTCAGTAGCTGTATTGTTCTTCTAAAAGATCCTAATATTTTAGTTACCTCGCCTACTTCTCCGAAGGTATTTTTCACTCTAGTAGTGCGATCGTTCCAGTGATTTGCCTGAATTAAAAGTTTATGTAATATTTCTGGTGGAGACTTTACAGATAGCCTATTACATTCATATCCTATTGAACTGGCTACCTCTTGACAATTTCTAAGCTCTAACTCAGGTGCAATAGGTATATGGGTCTGTTTTGGTTTTGGAAAAGTGCCATTTTTTTCTCCAACTATTTGATCAAGCAGAGTTATTTTAGAATTTGGAATAGTTGGATCTATGTCACGTACTCTAAATTCAACATCTAATTCTTCATCATTAAGAACATCAAATATATTCAATTGGGCCATCTTTATAATACTAAATATATATAGATGCCACTAAAAAAAATTTATTAATTCAACAATAGTATATATACGCAATTAAAAAAATTAAATTATTAGTAATATGTATTACTTCAATTATGAGTGATATCAAAAAAAAATTAAATAAAAACTTAAATATGTAAATACTTTGTAGATAGTATCGAATTCTTATCTGAATTAATTACTTGATTAAATCTTAATATTTATAATAATAATAATATGTATAATTTGTTTATATGGCTTTATAACTATAATAAAGTAATAAGGGAGTGTGTTCGATAAATATGTGTGTGTGTGTGTGTGTGTGTGTGATGTAAACTGCAAAAATATATGTTGAATTTTGAAATTTGTTGTCTCTAAATTTGATTACTCTAAATGTTATCAAAAAAATATTTGCTTTGTTAGCTATCACAGTTACATTAGGAAAAACCGAGTCACGATTAAAATCAAAACCAATGTTAGTGACAACCAAACAAATCATAACTTTTGTTATATACACATATACATATGTATTCATACATAAATATATATATATATATATATATATATATATATATATATATATATATATATATATATATACATTTTTTTTTCCACTTATTTATATTTAATCTCATAGAAAATACTTGCGATCATAAAAGAAAAACGGAATCACCGTTAAAATCAAAATTTCATGATCACAAAGTAAATAATCATAAGGCACAAGGCCGCATATACAACGAAAAAATAACAATAAGTGGGACATTTATAAAATGTTCAGAAACAAAAATTAATTAAATGTAACGGTACAGTTATCAATTAAAACACTTATCGCGTAAATCTAAAAATTTACAAGAGCTCCAGAATCACTGAAAGTTCAAAATTATAAATTCACAGAAATACAAAAAAAAATATTTTAAGACATGCACTCGTTACAGATTGATTTAAAGTTGAAAGTTTGAATTATAAGAAGAGTAGTCATCCGCTAAAAAAAAATATTAAGCGGACTTTATGACTATCTGTAGATGAGGAGTGAAGCTCCTTGGATGTCTTTTTAGGACCACCTTAATAATTATTCACAAAAAAAAAAATTACCTTCCGATCATATTATTGAATGACCTTCAGGTCCCTGTTTCGGCGCCATGTGGTGAATTTTTTTTTTTTTTCCGATCACGTGGTACATATTTTCTATTCGGGATTGGCTCGCCTGTTGGAGAGTTCAGCTAGTTTTTGATCGGACTAATTTAATAAATTCAACCAACGATTATTGTACCACAAAAAAAAATAAAAGTAATGAATAATTCCACAAACTTCATCTCACACACCCACACTAACCAACACTCCCTTAATTAAAAAAACTTATACTTCCATTGCTATAATATTTCCTTTATTTACAATTCAAATTTTATTCATTTTTAACTATGCATGAACTAGCTATTAAAAAAAAATTATGTTCTCAAAAAATAAATAAAAAAAATAACTTTATACTTGCGTTTTTTTTTGGTAGAATGTAGGGCCCTGCAGTCTCCAACAACGACGTAGGTATATCGCTTAAAAAAAATTAATTAATATGTGTTTTTTATATATATAAAAAAAAACACACAAAAAAAACCAATTCGTTTACACAGTTAAAAAAATTATCAATTCATTAATAAAAAAAAACTTATTAATAAAAACAAAAACATTTAAGTTACTAAAACTTTTAAAAACAAATTATAAAAATCAAATAAAAATGCTTAATCCAATCAAATATAACTCTAATAAAATATCCAATATAACCAGTGGCACTGCAATAGTTATCCCAATTATTCACTATTTTGTTCCAGTATATAAATATATAATATAGTATATAATTTGATGTTCTGATGATGAAGAGGGTAGTAGTAATGCAGTAGTTTCCGTTATTTTATAATTTTATTTATTTTTTATTTTTTTTTTTTTATGAACAATAATGGCCTACTCCGACCTGGCCTATGTAATAAAAAAAAACTTTCACTCACTAAAGAAGCATAATACTAATATTTTCACTTACCATTTTGAATTCTAAAATATATGTATATATATATATCTATTTTTATTATTTTTTTCCTTTGTTTGGTGACGATTAGGTCTTTACTATAATAATTTTATATATACTTTTATATATATCTATATGTAAAATCTATACGTATATATGTACATATATATATATATATTTACGTTTTACTATACGATTTTTATTTTAATTTAATTTATTTTATTTTTATTTTTATTTTTATTTTTTTTTTTTTTACTATTCACTGGTACTTTTAATTATTAGTATATGGATATGCTGTATAACTTCTTGGCACAGCTTCCAGAGAACAATTAAAGTAAAATTAACTTTTTGATAGTACATGTAATGAACAACAATAACAATCGATAACAATCGTTATTTTTTTATTTATTATTATTTTTTTTTTTGATAATGCTAATTGGGCAACTACACCACCATCGCTGCCATAGTCGTGTACGAAGTACCAACGCGAAACCCTACAAATTCACTCACTGATCTAAAACTGGTGTTTGGGATATCAATCATTCGAATCGATAAAAATTTTTTATTTTTATTCTAATTTTTAATATTTTCATAGTAGTTTAAAATAAATGTATCGATTAGAAAATAAAACAAATTTGTAAACTATACTATTCAAATCTTTTGATACACAATTCACTCACTGATCTAGAGCTGGTAATTGGGATGACAAACATTCGAACCAATCAATAATTTTTATTTTTATTGTAATTTTTAATATAGTAGTTTACAACAAATATATCCATTAGAAAAAAACAAATTTGTAAACTAAACTATTAAAATCTTTTGATACACAATTCACTCACTGATCTAGAGCTGGTAATTGGGAAATCAAACATTCGAAACGACCACTAATTTTTATTTTTATTATAATTTTTTTATTATAACTATTGAAATCTTTTGGTACACAATTCATTTACTTATCAACAGCTTGCGAATGAAATATCAAGCATTCGAATCGATCAATAATTTTGATTTATATTAAACTTTCTAATATTTTCATAGTAGTTTAAAATAAATGTACCATTAGAAAAAAACAAATTTGTTAAAAATTATTAAAATCTTTTGATACACAATTCACTCACTGATCCAGAGCTGGTGATTGAGATATCAAACATTCAAATCGATCAAAAATTTCTATTTTTATTCTAATTTTTAATTTTTTCATAGTAGTTTAAAATAAATGTACCATTAGAAAAAAACAAATTTGTAAACAAAATCATTAAAATCTTTTGATACACAATTCACTCACTGATCCAGAGCTGGTGATTGAGATATCAAACATTCAAATCGATCAATAATTTTTATTTTTATTCTAATTTTTAATTTTTTCATAGTAGTTTAAAATAAATTTATCCATTAGAAAAAACAAATTTGTAAACTATACTATTAAAATCTTTTGATATACAATTCACTCACTGATCTAGAGCTGGTGATGGGAATATCAAATATTCGAATTGATCAAAAATTTTTATTTTTATTCTAATTTTTAATATTTTCATAGTAGTTTAAAATAAATGTATCCATTAGTAAAAAACAAATTTGTAAACTAAACTATTAAAATCTTTTGATACACAATTCATTCACTGTTTTAAAGCTGGTGATTGGTATATAAAACAATCAAATCGATCAATAATTTTTATTTATATTCTAATTTTTAATATTTCATAGAAGTTTAAAATAAATTTATCCATTAGAGAAAACAAATTTGTAAACCAAACTATTAAAATCTTTTGATACACAATTCATTCACTGATATAGAGCTGGTTATAGAGGTATCAAACATTTGAATCGATAGATAATTTTTATTTTTATTCTAATTTTTAATATTTTCGTAGTACGTTAAATTAAATGTATCCATTAGAAAAAAACAAATTTGTAAACAAAACAATTAAAATATTTTAATACACCATTCACTAACTTATTTAGAGCTGGTGATTGAGATATCAAACATTCGAATCGATTTAAAATTTTGATTTTTATTCAACTTTTTAATATTATGAAAAAACTATGAAAATATGTAGTTTAAAATAAATGTATCCCTTAGAAAAAGACAAATTTGTAAACTAAACTATTAAAATCTTTTGGTACACAATTCACTCATGAACTTAGGCCTGGTGATTGAGATATCAAACATTCGAATCGATCAATAATTTTTATTTTTATTATAATTTTTAATATTTTCATAAAAGTTTAAAATAAATGTATCCATTAGTAAAAAACAAATTTGTAAACTAAACTATTAAAATCTTTTGATACACAATTCATTCACTGTTTTAGGGCTTGTGATTAATATATAAAACATTCAAATCGATCAATAATTTTTATTTTTATTCTAATTTTTAATATTTTCATAGTAGTTTAAAATAAATGTATCCATTAGAAAAAAACAAATTTGTAAACTTAACTCAAATATTCGAAACGATCAATAATTTTTATTTTTATTCTAATATTTAATATTTTCATAGTAGTTTAAAATAAATGTATCCATTAGAAAAAAACAAATTTGTAAACTAAACTATTAAAATCTTTCGATACACAATTCACTCACTGATCTAGAGCTGGTGATTGGGATATCAAACATTCGAATAGATCAAAAATTTTTATTTTTATTCTAATTATTAATATTTTCATAGTAGTTTTAAAATAGATGTTTCGATTAGGAAAAAAACAAATTTGTAAACTAAACTATTAAAATCTTCTGATACACAATTCACTTACTGATCTAGAGCTGATGATTGTGATATCAAACATTCGAATCGATCAATAATTTTTATTTTTATTCTAATTATAAATATTTTCATAGAAGTTTTAAATAAATGTTTCGATTAGGAAAAAACAAGTTTGTAAACTGAAATATTAAAATCTTTTGATACACAATTCACTCTGTAATCTAGAGATAATGATTGGAATATCAAACATTCGAATAGATCAATAATTTTTATTTTTATTCTAATTTTTAATATTTTCATAGTAGTTTAAAATAAATGTATCGATTAGGAAAAAACAAATTTGTTAACTAAAATATTAAAATCTTTTGATACACAATTTACTCACTGATCTAGAGCTGGTGATTGGGATATCAAACATTCGAATCGATCATTAATTTTTATATTTATTCTAATTTTTAATATTTTCATTGTAGTTTAAAATAAATGTATCGATTAGGAAAAATTAAATTTGTAAACTAAATTATTAAAATCTTTTGAAACACAATTCACTCACTGATCCAGAGCTGGTGATTGGGATATCAAACATTCGAATCGATAGATAATTTATATTTCTATTCTAATTTTTAATATTTTCATAGAAGTTTAAAATAAATGTATTGATTAGAAAAAAACAAATTTGTAAACTAAACTATTCATATCTTTTGATACACAATTCACTCACTGATCTAGAGCTGGTGATTGGGATATCAATCATTCGCATAGATCAATAATCTTTATTTTCATTCTAATTTTTAATATTTTCATAGTAGTTTAAAATAAATGTATCGATTAGAAAAAAAAAAATTTGTAAACTAAACTATTAAAATCATTTGATACACAATTCACTCACTGATCTAGAGCTGGTAATTGGGATATCAAACATTCAAAACGATCAATAATTTTTATTTTTATTATAATTTTTAATATTTTCATAGTAGTTTAAAATAAATGTATCCATTAGTAAAAAACAAATTTGTAAACTAAACTATTCAAATCTTTTGATACACAATTCATTCACTGTTTTAGAGCTTGTGATTGGTTTATAAAACAATCAAATCGATCAATAATTTTTATTTATTTTCTAATATTTAATATGTCATAGAAGTTTAAAATAAATTTATCCATTAGAGAAAACAAATTTGTAAACCAAACTATTAAAATCATTTGATACACAATTCACTTACTGATATAGAGCTGGTTATAGAGGTATCAAACATTTGAATCGATCAATAATTTTTATTTTTATTCTAATTTTTAATATTTTCATAGTAGTTTACAATAAATGTATCCATTAGAAAAAAACAAATTTGTAAACTAAACTATTAAAATCTTTTGATACACAATTCACTCACTGATCTAGAGCTGGTAATTGGGATGTCAAACATTCGAAACGATCAATAATTTTTATTTTTATTCTAATTTTTAATATTTTCATAGTAGTTCAAAATAAATGTATCCATTAGAAAAAACAAATTTGTAAACTAAACTATTAAAGTCTTATGATACACAATTCATTCATTGTTTTAGAGCTAGTGATTGGTATATAAAACATTCAAATCGATCAATAATTTTTTTTTTTATTCTAATTTTTAATATTTCATAGAAGTTTAAAATAAATTTATCCATTAGAGAAAACAAATTTATAAACTAAACTATTAAAATCTTTTGATACACAATTCACTCATTGATCTTGAGCTGGTGATTTAGGTATCAAACATTTGAATCGATCAATAATTTTTATTTTTATTCTAAATTTCAATATTTTAATAGCAGTTTAAAATAAATGTTTCCATTAGAAAAAAACAAATTTGTAAACTAAACTATTAAAATGGTGATTGGGATATCAAACATTCGAATAGATCAATAATTTTTATTTTTATTCTAATTATTAATATTTTCATAGTAGTTTTAAATAGATGTTTCGATTAGGAAAAAAAAAATTTGTAAACTATACTATTAAAATCTTTTGATACACAATTCACTCACTGATCTAGAGCTGATGATTGTGATATCAAACATTACAATTGATCAATAATTTTTATTTTTATTCTAATTTTTAATATTTTCAAAGTAGTTAAAATGTATCCATTGGAAAAAAACTAATTTGTAAACTATACTATTCAAACCTTTTGATACAGATTTCACTCATTGATCTAGAGCTGGTGATTGGTATATTAAACATTCGAATAGATCAAAATTTGTAATTTTTATTCCAATTATTAATATTTTCATAGTAGTTTTAAATAAATGTTTCGATTAGATAAAAACAAGTTTGTAAACTAAAAAATTAAAATCTTTTGATACACAATTTACTCACTGATCTAGAGCTGGTGATTGTGATATCAAACATTCGAATCGATCATTAATTTTTATATTTATTCTAATTTTTAATATTTTCATTGTAGTTTAAAATAAATGTATCGATTAGGAAAAATTAAATTTGTAAACTAAATTATTAAAATCTTTTGAAACACAATTCACTCACTGATCTAGAACTGGTGATTGGGATATCAAACATTCAAAACGATCAATAATTTTTATTTTTATTCTAATTTTTAATATTTTCATAGTATTTTAAAATAAATGTATCCATTAGAAAAAACAAATTTGTAAACTAAACTATTCAAATCTTTTGATACACAATTCATTCACTGTTTTGGTGCTAGTGATTGGTATATATAACATTCAAATCGATCAATAATTTTTATTTTTATTCTAACTTTTAATATTTCATAGAAGTTTAAAAGAAATTTATCCATTAGAGATAACAAATTTGTAAACCAAACTATTAAAATCTTTTGATACACAATTCACTCACTGATAAAGAGCTGGTTATAGAGGTATCAAACATTTGAATCGACCAATAATTTTTATTTTTATTCTAATTTTTAATATTTTCATAGTAGTTTAAAATAAATGTATCCATTAGAAAAAAACAAATTTGTAAACTAAACTATTATAATCTTTTGATACACAATTCACTCACTGATCTAGAGCTGGTAATTGGGATGTCAAACATTCGAAACGATTAATAATTTTTATTTTTATTCTAATTTTTAATATTTTCATAGTAATTTAAAATAAATGTATCCATTAGAAAAAAACAAATTTGTAAACTAAAATATTAAAAATTTTTAGACGAAATTTACACACAGCTTAAGAGCTTTCGATTGAGATATTTAATATTCGAATCGATCAAAATTTTTGATTTTTATTAAATTTTTTAATATTTTCATAGCAGTTAAAATAAATGTATCTATTAGAAAAAAACAAATTTGTAAATTAAACTATTAAAATCTTTTGGTACACAATTCATTTACTTATCAACAGCTTGCAAATGAAATATCAAGCATTTGAATCGATCAATAATTTTGATGTTTATTCAACTTTTTAATATGTTCATAGTATTTTAAAATAAAAGTATCCATTAAAAAAAAACAAGTTTGTTAACTAAAATATTAAAATCTTTTGATACACAATTCACTGACTTATCTAGACTTAGTGATTAGGATATCAAACATTCGAATCAATCAATAATTTTTATTTTTATTCTAATTTTTAATATTTCATAGTAGTTTAAAATAAATGTATCCATTAGAAAAAAACAAATTTGTAAACTAAACTATTAAAATCTTTTGATACACAATTCACTCACTGATCTAGAGCTGATGTTTGGGATATCAAATATTCGAATCGATAAATAAGTTTTATTTTTATTCTAATTTTTAATATTTCATAGTAGTTTAAAATAAATGTATCCATTAGAAAAAAACAAATTTGTAAACTAAACTATTAAAATCTTTTGATACACAATTCACTCACTGATCTAGAGCTGATGTTTGGGATATCAAATATCCGAATCGATAAATAAGTTTTATTTTTATTCTAATTTTTAATATTTCATAGTAGTTTAAAATAAATGTACCATTAGAAAAAAACAAATTTGTAAACAAAATTATTAAAATCTTTTGATACAGAATTCACTCACTGATCCAGAGCTGGTGATTGAGATATCAAACATTCAAATCGATCAATAATTTTTATTTTTATTCTAATTTTTAATATTTTCATAGTAGTTTAAAATAAATGTACCATTAGAAAAAAACAAATTTGTAAACAAAATTATTTAAATCTTTTGATACACAATTCACTCACTGATCCAGAGCTGGTGATTGAGATATCAAACATTAAAATCGATCAATAATTTTTATTTTTATTCTAATTTTTAATTTTTTCATAGTAGTTTACTATAAATTTATCCATTAGAAAAAACAAATTTGTAAACTATACTATTAAAACGTTTTGATATACAATTTACTCACTGATCTAGAGCTGGTGATTGGAATATCAAATATTCGGATTGATCAAACATTTTTATTTTTATTCTAATTTTTAATATTTTCATAGTAGTTTAAAATAAATGTATCTATTAGTAAAAAACAAATTTGTAAACTAAACTATTAAAATCTTTTGATACACAATTCATTCACTGTTTTAGAGCTGGTGATTAATATATAAAACATTCAAATCGATCAATAATTTTTATTTTTATTCTAATTTTTAATATTTCATAGAAGTTTAAAATAAATTTATCCATTAGAAAAACAAATTTGTAAACTAAACTATTAAAATCTTTTGATACACAATTCACTTACTGATCTAGAGCTGGTGATTGAGGTATCAAACATTTGAATCGATCAATAATTTTTATTTTTATTCTAATTTTTAATATTTTCATAGTATTTTTAAATAAATGTATCCATTAGAAAAAAACAAATTTGTAAACTAAAATATTAAAATCTTTTGATACACAATTCACTCACTGATCTAGAGCTGGTGACTAGGATATCATACATTCGAATCGATAAATAATTTTTATTTTTATTCTAATTTGTAATATTTTCATAGTAGTTAAAATGTATCCATTGGAAAAAAACAAATTTGTAAACTAAACTATTCAAATCTTTTGACACACATTTCACTCATTGATCTAGAGCTGGTGATTGGGATGACAAACATTCTAATAGATCAAAATTTGTAATTTTTATTCCAATTATTAATATTTTCATAGTAGTTTTAAATAAATGTTTCGATTAGGAAAAAACAAGTTTGTAAACTAAAATATTAAAATCTTTTGATACACAATTCACTCTGTAATCTAGAGATAATGATTGGGATATCAAACATTCGAATAGATCAATAATTTTTATTTTTATTCTAATTTTTAATATTTTCATAGTAGTTTAAAATAAATGTATCGATTAGGAAAAAACAAATTTGTTAACTAAAATATTAAAATCTTTTGATACAAAATTTACTCACTGATCTAGAGCTGGCGATTGGGATATCAAACATTCGAATCGATGATTAATTTTTATATTTATTCTAATTTTAAATATTAACATTGTAGTTTAAAATAAATGTATCGATTAGGAAAAATTAAATTTGTAAACTAAATTTTTAAAATCTTTTGAAACACAATTCACTCACTGATCTAGAGCTGGTGATTGGGATATCAAACATTCGAATCGATAGATAATTTTTATTTCTATTCTAATTTTTAATATTTTCATAGTAGTTTAAAATAAATGTATTGATTAGAAAAAAACAAATTTGTAAACTAAACAATTCATATCTTTTGATACACATTTCACTCACTGATCTAGAGCTGGTGATTGGGATATCAATCATTCGCATTGATCAATAATCTTTATTTTCATTCTAATTTTTAATATTTTCATAGTAGTTTAAAATAAATGTATCGATTAGAAAAAAACAAATTTGTAAACTAAACTATTAAAATCATTTGTTACACAGTTCACTCTCTGATCTAGAGCTGGTAATTGGGATATCAAACATTCAAAACGATCAATAATTTTTATATTTATTCTAATTTTTAATATTTTCATAGTAGTTTAAAATAAATGTATCCATTAGTAAAAAACAAATTTGTAAACTAAACTATTCAAATCTTTTGATACACAATTCATTCACTGTTTTAGAGCTTGTGATTGGTTTATAAAACAATCAAATCGATCAATAATTTTTATTTATTTTCTAATTTTAAATATGTCATAGAAGTTTAAAATAAATTTATCCATTAGAGAAAACAAATTTGTAAACCAAACTATTAAAATCTTTTGATACACAATTCACTCACTGATATAGAGCTGTTTATAGAGGTATCAAACATTTAAATCGATCAATAATTTTTATTTTTATTATAATTTTTAATATTTTTATAGTAGTTTACAATAAATGTATCCATTAGAAAAAAACAAATTTGTAAACTAAACTTTTAAAATCTTTTGATACATAATTCACTCACTGATTTAGAGCTGGTAATTGGGATGTCAAACATTCGAAACGATCAATAATTTTTATTTTCATTCTAATTTTTAATATTTTTATAGTAGTTTTAAATAAATGTATCCATTAGAAAAAAACAAATTTGTAAACTAATCTATTAAAATCTTTTGATACACAATTATTTCACTGTTTTAGAAATAGTGATTGGTATATAAAACATTCAAATCGATCAAATATTCTTCGAATTTTAAATATTTTCCTAGTTGTTTAATATAAATGTATCCATTAGGAAAAAACAAGTTTGTAAACTTATATATTAAAATCTTTTGATATACAATTCACTCACTGATCTAGACCTGGTGATTTTGATATCAGACATTTGAATCGATCAATAATTTTTATTTTTATTCTAATTTTTAATATTTTCATAATAATTTTAAATAAATGTAGCCATTAGAAAAAACAAATTTATAAACTAAACTATTAATATCTTTTGATACACAATTCACTCACTGATCTAGATCTGATGAATGGGATATAAAACATTCGAATCGATCAATAATTTTTTTTTTATTCTAATTTTTAATATTTTTATAGTAGTTTAAAATAAATGTATACATTAGAAAAAAACAAAGTTTTAAACATAACTATTCAAAACTTTTTATACACAATTCACTCACTGATCAAGAGCTTGTAATTGGGATATCAAACATTCGAATCGATCAATAATTTTTATTTTTATTCTAATTTTAATTATTTTCATAGTAGTTTAAAATAAAAGTATCTATTAGAAAAAAAAAATTTGTACACTAAACTATTAAAATCTTTTTATACACAATTCACTCACTGATCTAGAGTTGGCGATTGGGATATTAAACATTCGAAACGATCAATAATTTTTATTTTTATTCTAATTTTTAAAATTTTCATAGTAGTTTAAAATAAATGAATCCATTAGAAAAAAAAACAAATTTGTAAACTAAACTAGTCAAATCTTTTGATACACAGTTCACTTACTGATCTAGACCTGGTGATTTTGATATCAGACATTTGAATCGATCAATAATTTTTATTTTTATTCTAATTTTTAATATTTTCATAATAATTTTAAATAAATGTAGCCATTAGAAAAAACAAATTTATAAACTAAACTATTAATATCTTTTGATACACAATTCACTCACTGATCTAGATCTGATGAATGGGATATAAAGCATTCGAATCGATCAATAATTTTTTTTTATTCTAATTTTTAATATTTTTATAGTAGTTTAAAATAAATGTATACATTAGAAAAAAACAAACTTGTAAACATAACTATTCAAAACTTTTTATACACAATTCACTCACTGATCAAGAGCTTGTAATTGGGATATCAAACATTCGAATCGATCAATAATTTTTATTTTTATTCTAATTTTAATTATTTTCATAGTAGTTTAAAATAAATGTATCTATTAGAAAAAACAAATTTGTAAACTAAACTATTAAAATCTTTTTATACACAATTCACTCACTGATCTAGAGTTGGCGATTGGGATATTAAACATTCGAAACGATCAATAATTTTTATTTTTATTCTAATTTTTAAAATTTTCATAGTAGTTTAAAATAAATGAATCCATTAGAAAAAAAAACAAATTTGTAAACTAAACTATTCAAATCTTTTGATACACAGTTCACTTACTGATCTAGAGCTGGTGATTGGGATATCAAACATTCGAATCGATCAATAATTTTGGTTTTTATTCTAATTTTTAATATTTTCTTAGTAGTTTAAAATAAAGTTATCCATTAAGAAAAACCCAATTTGTTAGCTAAAATATTAAAACATTTTTTGACGAGATGCACCCACAGTTTAAGAGCTTTTCACTGATTTATCAAACATTCGAATCGATCGATAATTATTATTTTTATTCTAATTTTTAATATTATCATAGTAGTTTAAAATAAATGTACGCATTAGAAAGAAACAAATTTGTAAACAAAATTATTAAAAACTTTTGATACACAATTCACTCAATGATCTAGATCTGATGAATGGGATTTCAAACATTCGAAACGATCAATAATTTTAATTTTTATTCAACATTTTAATAGGTTCATAGTAGTTTAAAATAAATGTATCCATTAGAAAAAAACAAATTTGTAAACCATAATATTTAAATCTTTTGATACACAATTCACTCACTGATCTAGAGCTGGTGATTGGGATATCAAACATTTGAATCGTTCAATAATTTTGATTTTTATTCAACTTTTAATAAGTTCATAGTAGTTTAAAATAAATGTATCCATTAGGAAAAACAAATTTGTAAACTTAAATATTTAAATGTTTTTATACACAATTCACTCACTGACCTAGAGCTGGTAATTGGGATATAAAAAATTCGAATCGATTAATAATTTTTATTTTTAGTCTAATTTTTAATATTTTAATAGTAGTTTAAAATAAATGTATCCATTGGGAAAAACCCAATTTGTGAGCTAGAATATTAAAATTTTTTTAAGGCGGGATTCACTCACAGTTTAAGAGCTTTTAATTGATTTATTAACTTTTGAACCGATTAATAATTTTGATTTTTATTCAACTTTTTAATATTTTCATAGAAGTTCAAAATAAATGTGTCGATTAGGAAAAAACAAATTAGTAAACTAAAAAATTTAAATTTTTGTGATATACAATTCACTCACTGATCTAAAGCTTGTGATTGGGATATCAAACATTCGAATCGCTCAATAATTTTTATTTGTATTCTAATTTTTAAAATTTTCATAGTAGTTTAAAATAAATGTATCCATTAGAAAAAAACAAATTTGTGAACTAAAATATTAAAATCTTTTGATACTCAATTCACTTACTGATCTATAGCTAGTGAGTGGGATATCAAACATTCAAATCGATCAATAATTTTGGTTTTTATTCTAATTTTTAATATTTTCATAGTACGTTAAAATAAATGTATCCATTAGGCAAAAACAAATTTGTGAACCAAAATATTAAAATATTTTGATAAACAATTCAATCACTGAGAGCTGGTGATTTATCAAACATTCGAATCGATCAATAATTTTGATTTTTATTCAACTTTTATATATGTTCATAGTAGTTTAAAATAAAGGTATCCATTTAAAAAAACAAGTTTGTAAACTAAAATATTAAAATCTTTTGATACACAATTTACTGACTGATCTAGACCTGGTGATTAAGATATCAAAAATTCGAATCGATCAATAATTTTTATTTTTATTCTTATTTTTAATATTTTCATTAAAGTTTAAAATAAATGTATCCATTAGAAAAAAAAACAAATTTGTAAACTAAACTATTAATATCTTTTGATAAACCATTAACTCTCTGATCTTGAGCTGGTAATTGGGATATCAAACATTTGAATCGATCAATAATTTTTATTTTTATTCTAATTTTTCATATTTTTGTAGTAGTTTAAAATAAATGTATCAACTAGAAAAAACAAATTTGTAAACTAAACTATTCAAATCTTTTGGTAAACAATTCGCTCCCTGATCTAGAGCTGGTGATTGAGAAATCAAACATTCGCATTGATCAATAATATTTATTTTTATTCTAATTTTTGATATTTTCATAGTAGTTTAAAAAAAATTTATCGATTAGGAAAAAAAATTTGTAAACTAAACTATTAAAATAATTTGATACACAATTCACTCACCATTTTAGAGCTGGTGATTGGGAAATCAAACATTCAAATCGATCAATAATTTTTAATTTTATTTTAATTTTTAATATTTTCATAGAAGTTTAAAATAAATGTTTCCATTTGAAAAAAACAAATTTGTAATCTAAAATATTAAAAATTTTTTAGAAGAGATTCACAAACAGCCTTAAAACTTTTGATTAAGATATTAAACATTCGAATTGATCAATAATTTTTATTTTTATTCAACTTTATAATATTTTCATAGTAGTTTAAAATAAATGTATCCATTAGAAAAAAAACAAATTTGTAAACTAAACTATTAAAATCTTTTGGTACACAATCGACTTACGTATCTACAGCTGGTGATTGAAATATAAAACATTTGAATCGATCAATAATTTTGATTTTTATTCATCTTTATAATATGTTCATTGAAGTTTAAAATAAATGTATCCATTAGGAAAAAACAAGTTTGTAAACTTAAATATTAAAATCTTTTAATACGCAATTAACTCACTGATCAAAAGCTGGTAATTGGGATACATAACATTCGAATCGATCAATAATTTTTATTTTTATTCTAATTTTAAATATTTTTATAGTTGTTTAAAGTAAACGTATCCATTAGGAAAAAACAAATTTGTAAACTAAACTATTAAAACCTTTTGTTCACAATGCACTCACTGATCTAGAGCTGGTGATTGAAATATCAAACATTCGAATCGATCAATAATTTTTATTTTTATTCTAATTTTTATTATTTTCATAGTAGTTTAAAATATATGTATCCATTAGGAAAAAACAAATTTGTAAACTAAACTTTTAAAATCTTTTGATACACAATTCACTCACTGATCTAGGACTGGTGATTGGTATATCAAACATTCGAAATTATCATTAGTTTTTATATTTATTCTATTTTTTAATATTTTCATAGTAATTTAAAATATATGTATCGATTAGAAAAAAACAAACTTGTAAACTAAACTTTTAAAATATTTTGATACACAATTCACTCACTGATCTAGAGCTGATGATTGGGTATCAAACATTCGCATTGATCAATAATTTTTATTTTTATTCTAATTTTTAATATTTTCATAGTAGTTTAAAATAAACGTTACCATTAGAAAAAAACAAATTTTTAAACTAAACTATTTAAATCTTTTGATACACAATTCACTAACAGATCTTGAGCTGGTGATTGGGATGTCAAACATTCGAATCGATTAATAGTTTTTATTTTAATTCTAATTTTTAATATTTTCATAGTAGTTTAAAATAAATGTATCGATTAGAAAAAATCAAATTTATAAACCAAATTAATAAAATCTTTTAATACACAATTCACTCAATGACCTAGTGCTGGTGATTGAAATATCAAACATTCGAATCAATCAATAATATTTATTTTTATTATAATTTTTAATATTTTCATAATAGTTTAAAATAAATATTTCGATTAAAAAAAAATCAAATTTGTAAACTAAAATGTTAAAATTATTTTAGACTAAATTCACACACAGCTTTAGAGCTTTTGATTGAAATATCAGACATTCGAATCGATCAAAAATTTTTATTTTTATTCAACTTTTTAATATGTTCATAGTAGCTTAAAAAAAATGTATCCATTAGGAAAAAACAAGTTTGTAAACTTAAGTATTAAAACCTTTTGTTAAACAATTCACTAACTGATCTAGACCTGGTGATTTTGATATCAAACATTTGAATCGATCAAAAATTTTTATTTTTATTCTAATTTTATTATTTTCATAATAGTTTAAAATAAATGTATCCATTAGAAAAAACAAATTTGTAAACTAAACTATTAAAATCTTTTGATACACAATGAACTCACTGATCAAGATATGATGAGTGGAATATCAAACATTCGAATCGATCAATAATTTTTATTTTTATTCTAATTTTAAATATTTTTACAGTAGTTTAAAATAAATGTATACATTAGAAAAAAACAAATTTGTAATTTAAAATATTAAATTTTTTTAACGAAATTCACAAACAGCTTTAGGGCTTTTGATTGAGATATGAAACATTCAAATCGATCAATAATTTTTATTTGTATTCAACTTTATAATATTTTCATAGTAGTTTAAAATAAATGTATTTATTAGAAAAAAACAAATTTGTAAACTAAACTATTAAAATCCTTTGGAACGCAATTCATTCGCTGATCTAGAGTTGATGATTGGGATATCAAACATTCAAATCGATCTATAATTTTTATTTTTATGCTAATTTTTAATATTTTCATAGTAGTTTAAAATAAATGTATCCATTAGAAAAAACAAATTTGTAAACCAACCTATTAAAATTTTTTATAACACAATTCTTTCACTGATCTAAAACGGGTGATTGGGATGTCAAACATTCGAAACGCTCAGTAATTTTTATTTTCATTCTAATTTTTAATATTTTCATAATAGTTTAAAATAAATGTATCCATTAGAAAAAAACAAATTTGTAAACTAAACTATTAAAATGTTTTGATACACAATTCACTCACCGTTTTAGAGCTTGTTCGGGATATCAAACATTCAAAACGATCAATACTTTTTATTTTTATTCTTATTTTTAATATTTTCATAGGAGTTTTAAATACTCACTCACTGATCCAGAGCTGATGACTGAGATATCAAACACCCGCATTGGTCAATAAATTAAATTTTTATTCTTATTTTTAATATTTTTTTAGTAGTTAAAAATAAATGTATCCATTAGAAAAAACCAAACTTGTAAACTTAACTATTCAAATCTTTTGATACACAATTCAATGACTGATCTAGGGCTGGTGATTGGGATATCAAACATTTGCATTGATCAATAATTTTTATTTTTTGTTCTACTTTTTAATATTTTTATAGTAGTTTAAAATAAATGTATCCATTAGAAAATAACAAATTTGCTAACTAAAATATTAAAATCTTTTGATACACAATTCACTCAGTGATCTAGATTGGGCCGGTGATTGGGATATCAAACATTCGAATCGATCATTAATTTTTATTTATATTCTAATTTTTAATATTTTTATAGTAGTTTAAAATAAATGTATACATTAGAAAAAAGCAAATTTGTAATTTAAAATATTAAATTTTTTTAACGAAATTTACACACAGCTTTAGAGCTTTTGATTGAGATATGAAACATTCAAATCGATCAATAATTTTTATTTGTATTCAACTTTATAATATTTTCATAGTAGTTTAAAATAAATGTATCCATTAGAAAAAAACAAATTTGTAAACTAAACTAATAAAATCTTTTGGTACGCAATTCATTCGCTGATCTAGAGATGATGATTGGGATATCAAACATTCGAATCGATCTATAATTTTTATTTTTATGCTAATTTTTAATATTTTCATAGAAGTTTAAAATAAATGTATCCATTAGAAAAAAAAATAAATTTGTAAACTAAACTATTAATATCTTTTGATACACAATTCACTCTTTGGTCTAGAGCTGGTGATTGGGACATTAAACATTCGAATCTATCATTTATTTTTATATTTATTCTAATTTTTAATATTTTTATAGTAGTTTAAAATAAATGTATCGATTAGGAAAAACATATTTAGAAACCAAAATATTATAATATTTTGATACACAATTCACTCACTGATATAGAACTGGTGATTAAGATATCAAGCAATCAAACCAAGCAATAATATTTATTTTTATTATAATTTTAAATATTTTCATAATAGCTTAAAATAAATGTATCCATTAGAAAAAGACAAATTTGTAAACTAAACTTTTAAAATCTTTTGATACACAATTCACTCACTGATCTGGAACTGATGATTGGGATATCAAACATTCGAATCAATCAAAAATTTTTATTTTTATTATAATTTTTAATATTTTCATAAAAGTTTGAAATAAATGTACCCATTAGAAAAAAACAAATTTGAAGACTAATATATTAAAATCTTTTGATACACAATTCACTCACCGTTTTAAAGCTGGTGATTAGGATATTAAACATTCAAATCGATCAATAATGTTTATTTTTATTCGAATTTCAAATATTTTCACAGTAGTTTAAAATAATTGTATCAATTAGAAAAAAACAAATTTGTAAACTAAACTATTGAAACTATTGAAATCTTTTGATACACAATTCACTCACAGATCTAGAGCTAATGATTGGGATATCAAACATTTGAATTGATCAGTAAATTTTATTTTTATTCTAATTTTAATTATTTTCATAGTAGTTTAAATTATTTTCATAGTAGTTGATATCAAACATTCGAATCAATCAATATTTTTGATTTTTATTATAATTTTTAATATTTTCATAATAGTTTAAAATAAATGTATTGATTAGAAAAAAACAAATTTATAATTTAAAATATAAAAATTTTTAACGAAATTCACACACAGCTTTAGAGCTTTTGATTAAGATATTAAACATTCAAATCGATCAATAATTTTTATTTTTGTTCAACTATAATATTTTCATATTAGTTTTAAATAAATGTATCCTCTAAGAAAAACCCAATTTGTTAACTAAAATATTAAAAAAATTAAAGACGAGATTAACCCACAGATTAAGAGCTTTTCACTGATTTATCAAACATTCGAATCGATCGATAATTTTTATTTTTATTCTAATTTTTAATATTTTCATAGTAGTTTTAAATAAATTTTTTCATTAGAAAAAACAAATTTGTAAACTTAAATATTAAAATTTTTTAGACGAAATTCACACACAGCTTTAGAGCTTTTGATTAAGATATCAAACATTCGAATCGGTCAATAATTTTAATTTTATTCTAATTTTTAATATTTTCATAGTAGTTTGAAATAAATGTACCCATTAGATAAAAACAAATTTGTAAACAAAATTATTAAAATCTTTTGATACACAATTCACTCTCTGATCTAAGGCTGGTTACTAGGATATTAAACATTCAAATCGATCAATAATTTTTATTTTTATTCGAATTTTAAATATTTTCATAGTAGTTTAATATAAATGTATGCATTAGGAAAAAACAAGTTTGTAAACATAAATATTAAAATCTTTTGATATACAATTCACTCACTGATCTAGACCTGGTGATTTTGATATCAGACATTTGAATCAATCAATAATTTTTATTTTTATTCTAATTTTTAATATTTTCATAATAGTTTTAAATAAATGAAGCCATCAGAAAAAACAAATTTATAAACTAAACTATTAAATTCTTTTGATACACAATTCACTCACTGATCTTGATCTGATAAATGGGATATAAAACTTTCGAATCGATCAATAATTTTTATTTTTATTCTAATTTTTAATATTTTTATAGTAGTTTAAAATAAAGTTATCCATTAGAAAAATACAAACTTGTAAACTAAATTATTCAAACCTTTTTATACACAATCCACTCACTGATCCAGAGTTGGTGATTGGGATATTAAACATTCGAAACGATCAATAATTTTTATTTTTATTCTAATTTTTAAAATTTTCATAGTAGTTTAAAATAAATGAATTCAATAGAAAGAAAAAACAAATTTGTAAACTAAACTATTCAAATCATCTGATACAAAAGTCACTCACTGATCTTGAGCTGGTGATTGGGATATCAAACATTCGAATCGATCAAAAATTTTGGTTTTTATTCTAATTTTTAATATTTTCATAGTAGTATAAAATAAATTTTTTCATTGGAAAAAATAAATTTGTAAACTTAAATATTAAAATTAATTTAGACGAAATTTTCACACAGCTTAAGAGCTTTTGATTGAGATATTAAACATTCAAATCGATCAATAATTTTTATTTTTATTCAACTATAATATTTTCATAGAAGTTTTAAATAAATGTATCCATTAAGAAAAACCCAATTTGTAAACGAAACTATTGAAATCTTTTGATACACAATTCACTCACTGATCTAGAGCTGGTGATTGAGGTATCTAACATTTGAATCGATCAATATCTTTTATTTTTATTCTAATTTTTAATATTTTCATAGTAGTTTAAAATAAATTTTTTCATTGGAAAAAATAAATTTGTAAACTTAAATATTAAAATTAATTTAGACGAAATTTTCACACAGCTTAAGAGCTTTTGATTGAGATATTAAACAATCAAATCGATCAATAATTTTTATTTTTATTCAACTATAATATTTTCATAGTAGTTTTAAATTAATGTATCCATTATGAAAAACCCAATTTGTAAACTTAACTATTAAAATCTTTTGATACACAATTCACTCACTGATCTAGAGCTGGTGATTGAGGTATCTAACATTTGAATCGATCAATAATTTTTATTTTTATTCTAATTTTTAATATTTTCATAGTAGTTTAAAATAAATGTTTCCATTAGAAAAAAACCAATTTGTAAACTAAACTATTAAAATCTTTTGATACACAATTCACTCACTGATCTAGTTTAAAATAAACATATCCATTAGGTAAAACCAAATTTGTAAACTGAAATAGCTGGTGATTGGGATATCAAACATTCAAAACGATCAATAATTCTTATTTTTATTATAATTTTTATTATTTTCATAGTAGTTTAAAATAAATGTATCCATTAGAAAAAAACAAATTTGTAAACTAAAATATTAAAATTTTTTTAGAAGAAATTCACACACAGTTATAGAGCTTTTCATTGACATATTAAACATTCGCATAGATCAATAATTTTGATTTTTATTCTAATTTTTAATATTTTCATATTAGTTTAAAATAAATGTACCCATTAGAAAAAAACAAATTTGGAAACTAATATATTAAAATCTTTTGATACACAATTCACTCACCATTTTAAAGCTGGTGATTAGAATATAAAACATTCAAATCGATCAATAATTTTTATTTTCATTCTAATTTTTAATATTTTCATAGTAGTTTAAATTAAATGTATCCATTAGAAAAAAACAAATTTGTAAACTAAACTATTAAAATCTTTTGGTACACAATTCACTAACTTATCTGCAGCTGGTGATTAAAATATAAAACATTTGAATCGATCAATAATTTTGATTTTTATTCAACTTTTTAATATGTTCATAGTAGTTTAAAATTAATGTATCCATTGGAAAAAAACAATTTTGTAATCTAAAATATTAAAATTTTTTGACACGCAATTCACTTACTTGCCTTGAGCTGGTGATTGGGATATCAAACATTCGAATCGATCAATACTTTTTTTTTTTATTCTAATTTTTAATATTTTCATATTAGTTTAAAAAAACCTTTCCATTAGAAAAAAACAAATTTGTAAACTAAACTATTTAAATCTTTTGATACACAATTCACTCACAGATCTCGAGCTAGTGATTGGGTTGTCAAATATGGAAACTATCAATAATTTTTAATTTTATTCTAATTTTTAATATATTCATAGTAGTTTAAAATAAATGTTTCCATTAGAAAAAAACAAATTTGTAAACTAAACTATTGGAACCTTTTGATACACAATTCACTCTAGAACATGTGATTTGAATATCAAACGTTCGAATCGGTCAATAATTTTTATTTTTATTCTAATTTTTAATATTTTCATAATAGTTTAAAATACATGTATTCATTAGAAAAAATAAAAATTTTGTAAACTAAAATATTAAAATTTGTTTAGACGAAATTCACACACAGTTTTAGAGCTTTTCATTGATATATTAAACATTCGAATTGATCAATAATTTTTATTTTTATTCAACTTTATATTATTTTCATAGTAGTTTAAAATAAATGTATCCATTAGAAAAAAACAAATTTGTAAACTAAACTATTAAAATCTTTTGGTACACAATTCACTTACTTATCTACAGCTGGTGATTGAAATATAAAACATTTGAATCGATCAATAATTTTGATTTTTATTCAACTTTTTAATATGTTCATAGTAGTTTAAAATAAATGTATCCATTAGGAAAAAACAAGTTTGTAAACTTAAATATTAAAATGTTTTTATACACAATCCACTCACTGACCTAGAGCTGGTAATTGGGATATAAAACATTCGAATCGATCAATAATTTTTGTTTTTATTCTAATTTTTATTATTTTCATAGTAGTTTAAAATAAATGTATCCATTAGGAAAAACCCAATTTATGAGCTAAAATATTAAAATTTTTTTAGACGGGATTCACCCACAGTTTAAGAGGTTTTAATTGATTTATCAAACTTTTGAACCGATTAATAATTTTGATTTTTATTCAACTTTTTAATATTTTCATAGAAGTTCAAAATAAATGTGTCGATTAGGAAAAAACAAATTTGTAAACTAAAAAATTTAAATTTTTTGATATACAATTCACTCAGGTGATTGGGATATCAAACATTCGAATCGATCAATAACTTTTATTTTTATTCTAATTTTTAATATTTTCATTGTAGTTTAAAATAAATGTATCGATTAGAAAAAAACAAATTTTTAAACTAAACTTTTAAAATATTTTGATACACAATCCACTCACTGATCTGGAGCTGGTGATTGGGATATCAAACATTCCAATTGATCAATAATTTTTATTTCAATTCTAATTATTAATATTTTCATAGTAGTTTAAAATAAACGTATCTATTAGAAAAAAACCAATTTGTAAACTAAACTATTTAAATCTTTTGATACACAATTCACTCACAGATCTAGAGCTTGTGATAGGGGTATCAAACATTCAAAACGATCAATAATGCTTAATTTTATTCTAAATTTAAATATTTTCATGGTAGTTTAAAATTAATGTATCCATTAGAAAAAACAAATTTGTAAACTAAACTAATAAATTCTTTTGATACACAATTCACTCACCGTTTTGGAGCTAGTGATTGAGGTATCAAACATTTGAATCGATCAATAATTTTTATTTTTATTCTAATTTTTAATATTTTCATAGTAGTTTAAAATAAATGTATCCATTAGGAAAAAACAAATTTGTGAACCAAAATATTAAAATATTTTGACACACAATTCACTCACTGAGAGCTGGTAATTTGGATATAAACATTCGAATCGATCAATAATTTTGATTTTTATTCAACTTTTATATATGTTCATAAGTGTTTAAAATAATCGTATCCATTAGAAAAAAACAAGTTTGTAAACTAAAATATTAAAATCTTTTGATACACAATTTACTGACTGATCTAGACCTGGTGATTGAGGTATCAAAAATTCGAATAGATCAATAATTTTTATTTGTATCCTTATTTTTAATATTCTCATAGTAGTTTAAAATAAATGTATCCATTAGAAAAAAAAATAAAATTTGTAAACCAAACTATTAATATCTTTTGATAAACTATTAACTCTCTGATTTTGAGCTGGTAATTGGGATATCAAACATTCGAAACGATCAATAATTTTTATTTTTATTCTAATTTTTAATATTTTTAAAGTAGTTTAAAATAAATGTATCCATTAGGAAAAAACAAGTTTGTAAACCTAAATATTAAAATCATTTAATACGCAATTCACTCACTGATCAAGAGCTGGTAATTGGGATATATAACATTCGAATCGATCAAAAATTTTTATTTTTGTTCTAATTTTAAATATTTTCATAGTTGTTTACAGTAAACGTATCCATTAGGAAAAAAACAAATTTGTAAACTAAACTATTAAAACCTTTTGTTACACAATTCACTCACTGATCTAGAGCTGGTGATTGAAATATTAACATTCGAATCGATCAATAATTTTTATTTTTATTCTAATTTTTAATATTTTCATAGTAGTTTAAAAAAAATGTATCTATTAGGAAAAAACAAATTTGTAAACTAAACTATCCAAATCTTTTGATACACAATTCACTCACTGATCTAGAGCTGGTGATTGGGATATCAAACATTCGAAATTATCATTAGTTTTTATATTTATTCTAATTTTTAATATTTTCATAGTAATTTAAAATATTTGTATCGATTAGAAAGAAACAAGTTTGTAAACTAAACTTTTAAAATATTTTGATACACAATTCACTCACTGATCTAGAGCTGATGATTGGTATATCAAACATTCGCATTGATCAATAATTTTTATTTTTATTCTAATTTTTAATATTTTCATAGAATTTTAAAATAAACGTATCCATTAGAAAAAAACAAATTTGTAAACTAAACTATTTAAATCTTTTGATACACAATTCACTCACAGATCTAGAGCTGGTGGTTGGGATGTCAATCATTCGAAACGATCAATAATACTTAATTTTATTCTAATTTTTAATATTTTCATTGTAGTTGAATATTACAGTATCCATTAGAACAGCAAATTTGTAAAGAAAACTAATAAAATCTTTTGATACACAACTCACTCACCGTCTTAGACCTCGTGATTGAGGTATCAAACATTTGAATCGATCAATAATTTTTATTTTTATTCTAATTTTAATATTTTCATGGTAGTTTAAAATAAATGTTTCCATTAGAAAAAAACAAATTTGTAAACTAAACTATTAATATCTTTTGATACAAAATTCACTCACCGTTTTAAAGCTAGTGATTGAGGTATCAAACATTCGAATTGATCAATAATTTTTATTTTTATTCTAATTTTTAATATTTTCATAGTTGTTTAAAGTAAACGTTTCCATTAGGAAAAAACAAATTTGTAAACTAAACTATTAAAACGTTTTGTTACACAATTCACTCACTGATCTAGAGCTGGTGATTGAAATATTAACATTCGAATCGATCAATAATTTTTATTTTTATTCTAATTTTTAATATTTTCATAGTAGTTTAAAATAAATGTATCCATTAGGAAAAAACAAATTTGTAAACTAAACTATCCAAATCTTTTGATACACAATTCACTCACTGATCTAGAGCTGGTGATTGGTATATCAAACATTCGAAATTATCATTAGTTTTTATTTGAATTCTAATTATTAATATTTTCATAGTAGTTTAAAATAAATGTATCGATTAGAAAAAAACAAATTTTTAAACTTAACTTTTAAAATATTTTGATACACAATCCACTCACTGATCTGAAGCTGGTGATTGGGATATCAAACATTCCAATTGATCAATAATTTTTATTTCAATTCTAATTATTAATATTTTCATAGTAGTTTAAAATAAACGTATCTATTAGAAAAAAACCAATTTGTAAACTAAACTATTTAAATCTTTTGATACACAATTCACTCACAGATCTAGAGCTGGTGATAGGGATATCAAACATTCAAAACGATCAATAATGCTTAATTTTATTCTAAATTTAAATATTTTCATGGTAGTTTAAAATTAATGTATCCATTAGAAAAAACAAATTTGTAAACTAAACTAATAAAATCTTTTGATACACAATTCACTCGCCGTTTTGGAGCTAGTGATTGAGGTATCAAACATTTGAATCGATCAATAATTTTTTTTTTAATTCTAATTTTTAATATTTTCATGGTAGTTTAAAATAAATGTATCCATTAGGAAAAAACAAATTTGTGAACCAAAATATTAAAATATTTTGACACACAATTCACTCACAGAGAGCTGGTGATTTGGATATCAAACATTCGAATCGATCAATAATTTTGATTTTTATTCAATTTTTATATATGTTCATAAGTGTTTAAAATAATCGTTTCCATTAGAAAAAAACAAGTTTGTAAACTAAAATATTAAAATTTTTGATACACAATTTACTGACTGATCTAGACCTGGTGATTGAGGTATCAAAAATTCGAATAGATCAATAATTTTTATTTGTATCCTTATTTTTAATATTTTCATAGTAGTTTAAAATAAATGTATCCATTAGAAAAAAAAAATAAATTTTGTAAACTAAACTATTAATATCTTTTGATAAACCATTAACTCTCTGATTTTGAGCTGGTAATTGGGATATCAAACATTCGAAACGATCAATAATTTTTATTTTTATTCTAAATTTTAATATTTTTATAGTAGTTTAAAATAAATGTATCCATTAGGAAAAAACAAGTTTGTAAACCTAAATATTAAAATCATTTAATACGCAATTCACTCACTGATCAAGAGCTGGTAATTGGGATATATAACATTCGAATCGATCAAAAATTTTTATTTTTATTCTAATTTT
The DNA here is from genome assembly GCA_963556175.1 of Tipula confusa. NCBI lineage: Eukaryota > Metazoa > Arthropoda > Insecta > Diptera > Tipulidae > Tipula > Tipula confusa. The sequence continues at coordinate 143,208 of CAUVYK010000202.1, read as the reverse complement.
AAATATTTTCATAGTTGTTTAAAGTAAACGTATCCATTAGGAAAAAAACAAATTTGTAAACTAAACTATTAAAACCTTTTGTTACACAATTCACTCACTGATCTAGAACTGGTGATTGAAATATTAACATTCGAATCGATCAATAATTTTTATTTTTATTCTAATTTTTAATATTTTCATAGTAGTTTAAAAAAAATGTATCCATTAGGAAAAAACAAATTTGTAAACTAAACTATCCAAATATTTTGATACACAATTCACTCACTGATGTAGAGCTGGTGATTGGGATATCAAACATTCGAAATTATCATTAGTTTTTATATTTATTCTAATTTTTAATATTTTCATAGTAATTTAAAATATTTGTATCGATTAGAAAGAAACAAGTTTGTAAACTAAACTTTTAAAATATTTTGATACACAATTCACTCAGTGATCTAGATCTGATGATTGGTATATCAAACATTCGCATTGATCAATAATTTTTATTTTTATTCTAATTTTTAATATTTTCATAGAATTTTAAAATAAACGTATCCATTAGAAAAAAACAAATTTGTAAACTAAACTATTTAAATCTTTTGATACACAATTCACTCACATATCTAGAGCTGGTGATTGGGATGTCAATCATTCGAAACGATCAATAATACCTAATTTTATTCTAATTTTTAATATTTTCATTGTAGTTGAATATTACTGTATCCATTAGAAAAGCAAATTTGTAAAGAAAACTAATAAAATCTTTTGATACACAACTCACTCACCGTCTTAGACCTCGTGATTGAGGTATCAAACATTTGAATCGATCAATAATTTTTATTTTTATTCTAATTTTAATATTTTCATGGTAGTTTAAAATAAATGTTTCCATTAGAAAAAAACAAATTTGTAAACTAAACTATTAATATCTTTTGATACACAATTCACTCACCGTTTTGAAGCTAGTGATTGAGGTATCAAACATTCGAATTGATCAATAATTTTTATTTTTATTCTAATTTTTAATATTTTCATAGTTGTTTAAAGTAAACGTTTCCATTAGGAAAAAACAAATTTGTAAACAAAACTATTAAAACGTTTTGTTACATAATTCACTAACTGATCTAGAGCTGGTGATTGAAATATTAACATTCGAATCGATCAATAATTTTTATTTTTATTCTAATTTTTAATATTTTCATAGTAGTTTAAAATAAATGTATCCATTAGGAAAAAGCAAATTTGTAAACTAAACTATCCAAATCTTTTGATACACAATTCACTCACTGATCTAGGGCTGGTGATTGGGATATCAAACATTCGAAATTATCATTAGTTTTTATATTTATTCTAATTTTTAGTATTTTCATAGTAATTTAAAATATATTAGAAAAAAACAAGTTTTTAAACAAAACTTTTAAAATATTTTGATACACAATTCACTCACTGATCTTGAGCTGATGATTGGGATATCAAACATTCGCATTGATCAATAATTTTTATTTTTATTCTAAATTTTAATATTTTCATTATAGTTTAAAATAAACGTATCCATTAGAAAAAAACAAATTTGTAAACTAAACTATTTAAATCTTTTGATACACAATTCACTCACAGATCTAGAGCTGGTGATTGGGATGTCAAACATTCGAAACGATCAATAATACTTAATTTTATTCTAATTTATAATATTTTCATTGTAGTTTAAAATTAATGTATCCATTAGAAAAAACAAATTTGTAAACTAAACTAATAAAATCTTTTGATACACAATTCACTCACCGTTTTAGAGCTAGTGATTGAGGTATCAAACATTTGAATCGATCAATAATTTTTATTTTTATTCTAATTTTTAATATTTTCATAGTAGTTTAAAATAAATGTATCCATTAGGAAAAAACAAATTTATGAACCAAAATATTAAAATATTTTGATACACAATTCACTCACCGTTTTAGAGCTGGTGATTGAGGTATCAAACATTTGAATCGATCTATAATTTTTATTTTTATTCTAATTTTTATTATTGTCATAGTAGTTTAAAATTAATGTATCCATTAGAAATAAACAAATTGGTAAACTAAACTATTAAAATCTTTTGATACACAATTCACTCACTGATCTAGAGCTGGTGATTGGAATGTCAAACATTTGAAACGATCAGTAATTTTTATTTTTATTCTAATTTTTTATATTTTCGTAGAAATTAAAAATAAATGTTTCAGTTAGTATAAAAACAAATTTGTAAACTAAACTATTAAAATCTTTTGGTACACAATTCACTCACTGTTTTAGAGCTGGGGATTGGGATATCAAACATTCAAATCGATCAATAATTTTTATTTTTATTCTAATTTTTATTATTTTCATAGTAGTTTAAAATAAATTTATCTATTAGAAAAAACAAATTTGTAAACTAAACTATTGAAATCTTTTGATACACAATTCATTCACTGATCTAGATCTGGTGATGAAGTATCAAACATTTGAATCGATAAATAATTTTTATTTTTATTCTAATTTAAATTATTTTTATAGTAGTTTAAAATAAATGTTATCATTAGAAAAAAACAAATTTGTAAACTAAACTATTAAAATCTTTTGATACGCAATTCACTCACTGATCTAGAGCTGGTGATTAAGGTATCAAATATTTAAATGGATCAATAACTTTGATTTTTATTTAACTTTTTAATATTTTCATAGTAGTTTAAAATAAATATATCCATTAGAATAAAACAAATTTGTAAACATAACTATTAAAATCTTTTAAAACACAATTCACTCACTGATCTAGAGCTGGTGATTGGGATATCAAACATTTGAGTCAATCAATAATTTTTATTTTTGTTCAATTTTTTATTATTTTCGAAATAGTTTAAAATAAATGTATCCATTAGGAAAAAATAAATTAGTAAACTAAGTTATTAAAATCTTTTGATAAACAATTCACTCACTGGTCTTGAGCTGGTGATTGGGATATCAAACATTCGAATCGATCAGTAATTTTTATTTTTTTTTCTAATTTTAAATATTTTCATATAAGTTTAAAATAAATGTATCCATTAGAAAAAAACAAATTTGTAAAATAAACTATTAAAATCTTTTGATACGGAATTCACTCACTGATCTAGAGCTGGTGATTTTGATATCAAACATTCGAATCGATCAATAATTTTTATTTTTATTCTAAATTTAAATATATTCATAATCGTTTAAAATCAAAGTTTCCATTAGAAATAACAAATTTGTAAACTAAACTTTTAAAATCTTTTGATACACAATTCACTCACTGACCTAAATCTGATGAGTGGGGTATCAAACAATTGAATCGGTCAATAATTTTGATTTTTATTCAACTTTAATATATGTTCATAGTTGTTTAAATTAAACGTTAATTAGGAAAAATCAAGTTTGTAAACTAAAATATTAAAACCTTTTTATACACAATTTACTGACTGATCTAGACTTGTTGATTGAGATATTAATCATTCGAATCGATCAATAATTTTTATTTTTATTCTAATTTTTCATATTTTGATAGAAGTTTAAAATAAATGTATCCATTAGAATAAAAACAAATTTATTAACTAAACTATTAAAATCTTTTGATAAAAAATTAACTCTCTGATCTAGAGCTGGTGATTGGGATATCAAACATTCAAATCGATCATTAATTTTTATATTTATTCTAATTTTCAATATTTTTGTAGTAGTATAAAATGAATGTATCCATTAGAAAAAACAAATTTGTAAACTAAACTATTAAAATCTTTTGTTACGCAATTCACTAACTGATCTAGAGTTGATGATTGGGATATCAAACATTCGAATCGATCTATAATTTTTATTTTAATGCTAATTTTTAATATATTTTTAGAAGTTTAAAATAAATGTATCCGTTAGAAAAAACCAAACTTGTAAACTAAACTATTCAAATCTTGAACTAAACTATTCAAATCTTGAATAGGGCTGGTGATTGGGATATCAAACATTCGCATTGATCAATAATTTTTATTTTTTATTCTACTTTTTATATTTTTATAGTAGTTTTATATAAATGTATCCATTAGAAAATAACAAATTTGTAAACTAACTATTAAAATATTTTGATACACAATTCACTAACCGTTTTAAAGCTGGTGATTGGGATATCAAACATTCGAATCGATCAATAACTTTTATTTTTATTCTAATTTTTAATATTTTAATAGAATTTTAAAATAAATGTATCCATTAGGAAAAAACAAATTTGTAAACTAAACTTTTAAAATCTTTTGGTACACAATTCACTCACTGATCTAGAGCTGGTAATTGGGATATCAAACATTCGCATTGATCATTCATTTTTATTTTTATTCTAATTTTTAATATTTTCATAGTAGTTTAAAATAAATGATATCAAACATTTGCATTGATCAATAATATTTATTTTTATTCTAATTTTTAATATTTTCATGGTAGTTTAAAATATAATCATCCATTAAAAAAAAAAATTTGTAAACTAAACTATTCCAATCTTTTGATACACATTTCACTCATTGATCTAGAGCTGGTGATTGGTATATTAAATATTTGAATAGATCAATAATTTTTATTTTTATTCTAATTTTTAATATTTTGATAGTAGTTTAAAATAAATGTATCTATTAGAAAAAAACCAATTTGTAAACTAAACTATTAAAATATTTTGATACACAATTCACTCACTGATCTAGAGCTGGTGATTGGGATATCAAACATTCGAATGGATCAATAATTTTTATTTTTATTCTAATTTTTAATATTTTCATAGTAATTTAAAATAAATGTATCCATTAGAAAAAAACAAATTTGTAAATTAAACTTTTAAAATCTTTTGATACACATTTGACTTTCTGATCTAGATCTAATGATTGGGATATCAAACATTCGAATCGAACAATAATGTCTATTTTTATTCTAATTTTAATATTTTATAGTAGTTTAAAATATATGTATCGATTAGGAAAAAACTAATTTGTAAACTAAAATATTAAAATCTTTTGATACACAATTCACTCACTTATCTAGAGCTGGTGATTGGGATATCAAACATTCGAATCGATAAATAATTTTTATTTTTATTCAGTTTTTTAATATGTTCATAGTAGTTTAAAATAAATGTATCCATTAGAAAAAAACAAATTTTTAAACTAAACTATTCAAATCCGTTGATATAAAATTCACTTACTGATCTAGTACTGGTGATTGGGATATCAAACATTCGAAACGATCAATGTTTTTCATTTCTATTTTAATTTTTATAATTTTCATAGTAGTTTAAAATAAATGTATCCATCAGAAAAAAACAAATTTGTAAACTAAACTATTAAAATCTTTTTAAACACGATTCACTCAATGTTTTAGAGGTGGTGTTGAGATATCAAATATTCAAATCGATCCATAATTTTTATTTTTATTCTAATTTTTAATATTTTCATAGTTGTTTAAAATAATTTTATCAATTAGAAAAAACAAATTTGTAAACTATGCTATTAAAATCTTTTGATACACAATTCACTCGCTGATCTATAGCTGGTAATTGAGGTATCACGCATTTGAATCGATCAATAATTTTTATTTTTAGTCTATTTTTTAATATTTCCATAGTAGTTTAAAATAAATGTATCCATTAGAAAAAATAAATTTGTAAACTAAACTATTAAAATCTTTTGATACACAATTCACTAACTTATCTAGAGCTGGTGATTGGGATATCAAACATTCGTATCGATAAATAATTTTTATTTTTATTCTAATCTTTAAGATTTTCATAGTTGTTTAAAATAAATTTATCAATTAGAAAAAACAAATTTGTAAACTAAAATATTAAAATCTTTAGATAAACAATTCACTTACTGATCTAGAGCTGGTGATTGGGATATCAAACATTCGAAACGATAAATAATTTTTATTTTTATTCTAATTTTAAATATTTCCATAGTAGTTTAAAATAAATGTATCCATTAGAAAAAAACAAATTTGTAAACTAAACTCATAAAATCTTTTTAAACACAATTCACTCACTGTTTTAGTGGTGGTGATTGGGATATCAAATATTCAAATCGATCAATAATTTTTATTTTTATTCTAATTTTTAATATTTTCATAGTAGTTTAAAATAAATTAGTCTATTAGAAAAAACAAATTTGTAAACTTAAATATTAAAATCTTTTGATACACAATTCACTCACTGATCTAGAGTTGGTGATTGAGGTATCAAACATTTTAATCGTACAATAATTTTTATTTTTATTCTAATTTTTAATTTTTTCATAGTAAGTTAAAATGAATGTATCCATTAGAAAAAAACATATTTGTAAACTAAACTATCAAAATCTTTTGATACCCGATTCGCTCACTGATCTAGAGCTGGTGATTGGGATATCAAACATTCGAAACGATAAATAATTTTTATTTTTATTCTAATTTTAAATATTTCAATAGTAGTTTAAAATAAATGTATCCATTAGAAAAAAACAAATTTGTAAACAAAACTTTTCAAATATTTTGATACACAATTCACTCACTGATCTAGAAATGGTGATTGCGATATCAAACATACGAAACGATCAATAATTTTTATTTTTATTTTAATGTTTAATAATTTCATAGTAGTTTAAAATAAATGTATCTATTAGGAAAAAAACAAATTTGTAAACTAAACTAATAATATCTTTTTAAACACAATTCACTCACTGTTTTAGTGGTGGTGATTGGGATATCAAATATTCAAATCGATCAATAATTTTTATTTTTATTCTAATTTTTAATATTTTCATAGTAGTTTAAAATAAATTAATATATTAGAAAAAACAAATTTGTAAACTAAACTATTAATATCATTTGATGCACAATTCACTCACTGATCTAGAGTTGGTGATTGTGGTATCAAATATTTGAATCGATCAATAATTTTTATTTCTATTCTAATTTTTAATATTTTCAAAGTAAGTTAAAATAAATGTATCCATTAGAAAAAAACAAATTTGTAAACTAACCTATCAAAATCTTTTGATACCCGATTCGCTCACTGATCTAAAGCTGGTAATTAGGATATCAAACATTCGAATCGATCAATAATTTTGAATTTTATTCAACTTTTTAATATTTTCATAGTAGTTTAAAATAAATGTATCGATTAAGTAAAAACAAATTTGTAAACTAAACTATTAAAATCATTTGATACGGAACTCACTCACTGACCTATAGCTGTTGATACGATATCAAAAATTTGAATAGATCAGTAATTTTTATTTTTATTCTAATTTTAATTATTTTCATAGTAGTTTAAAGTAAATGTATCCATTAGAAAAAAACAAATTTGTAAACTAAACTATCAAAATCTTTTGATACCCGATTCGCTCACTGATCTAGAGCTGGTAATTAGGATATCAAACATTCGAATCCATCAATAATTTTTTTTTTATTTTAATTTTTAATATTTTTTTAGAAGTTTAAAATAAATGTGTCCATTAGAAAAAAACAAATTTGTAAACTAAAATATTAAAATCTTTTTAAACACAATTCATTCACTGTTTTAGAGGTGGTGATTGGGATATCAAATATTCAAATCGATTCATAATTTTTATTTTTATTCTAATTTTTATATTGTTGCGTGAGAAGACCATTCTGTCACTTTTAAATAAAATTTTGTAAATAAAAATTTTTTATTATCACATTAAAGAAATTTTTACTTCTTTGCTGTAAATAATTTTTAATTTTTGTATATAAAACTAGAAGTATTGAATTCCTTACTTCGTTTTATTTAAATTAAACAAATAATAATCTAATTTTTAATATTTTCATAGTAGTTTAATCAATTAGAAAAAACAAATTTTTAAACTAAGCTATTAAAATCTTTTAATACACAATTCACTCACTGATCTAGAGCTGGTGATTGAGGTATCAAACATTTGAATCGATCAATAATTTTTATATTTATTCTAATTTTTAATATTTTCATAGTAGTTTAAAATAAATGTATCCATTAGAAAAAAACAAATTTGTAAACTAAACTATTAAAATCTTTTGATACACAATTCACTTGCTTATCTACAGATGGTGATTGAAATATCAAACATTTGAATCTATCGATAACTTTGATTTTTATTCAACGTTTTAATATGTTCATAGTAGTTTAAAATAAATGTATCCAATATGAAAAAACAAGCGTGTAAACTAAAATATTAAAATCTTTTGATACGCAATTCACTGGCTGATCTAGACCTGGTTATTGGGATATCAAACATTCGAATCGATCAATAATTTTTATTTTTATTCTAATTTTCAATATTTTCATAGAAGTTTAAAATAAATGTGTTCATTAGAAAAAAACAAATTTGTAAACTAAAATATTAAAATCTTCTTAAACACAATTCATTCACTGTTTTAGAGGTGGTGATTGGGATAATAATTTTTAATATTTTCACAGGAGTTTAAAATAAATGAATCCACTAGAAAAAAATAAATATGTAAACCAAATATTAAAATCTTTTGATACGCAATTTACTCACTGATCTAGAGCTGGTGATTGGGGTATCAAACATTTGAATCGATCAATAATTTTTATATTTATTCTAATTTTTAATATTTTCATAGTAGTTTAAAATAAATGTATCGATTAGGAAAAAAACAAATTTGTAAACTAAAATATTAAAATTTTTTTAGAAGAAATTCACTCACTGATCTAAAGCTGGTGATTGGGATGTTCAACATTCGAATCGATCAGTAATTTTTATTTTTATTCTAATTTTAAATATTTTCATAGTAGTTTTAAATAAATGTATCCATTAGATAAATACAAATTTGTAAACTAAAATATTAAAAATTTTTTCAACGAAATTCACACACAACTTTAGAGCATCTGATTGAGATATCAAACATTCGAATCGATCAAAAATTTTGATTTTTATTCAACTTTTTAATATTTTTATATTAAACTATTAAATGTATCCATTAGAAAAAAACAAAGTGGTAAACTATACTATTAAAATCTTTTGTTAAACAATTCACTTACTTATCTACAGCTGGTGATTGAAATATCAAACAATTAAATCGATCAATAACTTTGATTTTTATTCAACTTTTTAATACGTTCTGATCTAGACCTGGTGACTGGGATATCAAACATTCGAATCGATCAATAATTTTTATTTTTATTCTAATTTTAAATATTTTCATAGTAGTTTAAAATAAATGTATCTATTAGAAAAAAACATATTTGTAAACTAAACTATTAAAATCTTTTGATACACATTTGACTTACTGATCTAGATCTGGTGATTGAGATATCAAACATTCGAATCGATCAATAATTTTTATTTTTATTCTAATTTTAAATATTTTCATAGTAGTTTAAAATAAATGTATCCATTAAAAAAAATCAAATTTGTAAAATAAAATATTAAAATCTTTTGATAATCAATTAACTCACTAATCTAGAGCTGGTGATTGGGATACCAAACATTCGAATCGATAAATAATTTTTATTTTTATTCTAATTTTAAATATTTTGATAGTAGTTTAAAATAAATGTATCGATTAGAAAAAAACAAATTTGTAAAATAAAATATTCAAATCTCTTGATACACAATTCACTCACTGATCTGGAAATGGTGATTGAGAAATCAAACATTCGAAACGATCAATAATTTTTATTTTTATTTTAATTTTTATTATTTTCATACTAGTTTAAAATAAATGTATCCATTAGAAAAAAACAAATATGTAAACAAAATATTAAAATCTTTTGATACGCAATTTACTCACTAATCTAGAACTGGTGATTGGGATATCAAACATTTGAATTGATCATTAATTTTTATATTTATTCTAATTTTTAATATTTTCATAGTAGTTTAAAATAAATTTATCGATTAGGAAAAAACAAATTTGTAAACTAAAATATTAAAATTTTTTTAGACGAAATTCACTCACTGATCTAGAGCTGGTGATTGGGATGTCAAACTTTCGAATCGATCAGTAATTTTTATTTTTATTCTAATTTTTAATATTTTCATAGTAGTTTAAAATAAATGTATCCAGTAGAAAAAAACAGATTTGTAAACTATACTATTAAAATCTTTTGATACGCAATTCACTCACTGATCTAGAGTTGGTGATTGAAGTATCAAACATTTGAATCGATCAATAATTTTAATTTTTATTCTAATGTTAAATATTTTCATAGTAGCTTAAAATAAATGTTTCCAATAGAAAAAAAAATAAAAATTTGTAAAATAAAATATTAATTCTTTTGATACACAATTCACTCACTGATCTAAAGCTGGTAATTGGGATATTAAACATTCGAATCAATCAATAATTTTTATTTTAATACTAATTTTTAATATTTTCATTGTAGTTTAAAATAAATGTATCCATTAGAAAAAAATAAATTTGTAAACTAAACTATTAAAATATTTTGATACACAATTCACTCACTGATCTAGAGCTGGTGATTGGGATATCAAACATTCGAATCGATCAGTAATTTTTATTTTGATTATAATCTTAAATATTTTCATAGTAGTTCAAAATAAATGTTTCGATTAGAAATAAACAAATTTGTAAACTAAAATATTATAAAATTTTTCAACGAAATTCACACACACATTTAGAGCATCGGACTGAGATATCAAACATTCGAATCGATCAAAAATTTTGATTTTTATTCAACTTTTTAATATTTTCATAGTAGTTTAAAATAAATGTATCCATCAGAAAAAGACAAATTTGTAAACTACACTACTAAAATATTTTGTTAAACAACTCACTTACTTATCTACAGCTGGTGATTGAAATATCAAACAATTGAATCGATCAATAACTTTGATTTTTGTTCATTTTTTTAATATGTTCTGATCTAGACATAGTGATTGGGATATCAAACATTCAAATCGATCAATAATTTTCATTTTTATTCTAATTTTAAATATTTTCATAGTAGTTTAAAATAAATGCATCCATTAGAAAAAAACATATTTGTAAACTAAACTATTAAAATCTTTTGATACACATTTGACTTACTGATCAAGATCTGGTGATTGAGATATCAAACATTCGAATCGATAAATAATTTTTATTTTTATTCTAATTTTAAATATTTCCATAGTAGTTTAAAATAAATGTATCCATTAAAAAAAATCAAATTTGTAAAATAAAATATTAAAATCTTTTGATAATCAATTAACTCACTAATCTAGAGCTGGTGATTGGAATACCAAACATTCGAATCGATAAATAATTTTTATATTTATTCTAATTTTAAATATTTTCATAGTAGTTTAAAATAAATGTATCCATTAGAAAAAAACAAATTTGTAAACTAAACTAATAAAATCTTTTTAAACACAATTCACTCACTGTTTTAGTGGTGGTGATTGGGATATCAAATATTCAAATCGATCAATAATTTTTATTTTTATTCTAATTTTTAATATTTTCATAGTAGTTTAAAATAAATTAATATATTAGAAAAAACAAATTTGTAAACTAAACTATTAATATCATTTGATACACAATTCACTCACTGATCTAGAGTTAGTGATTGTGGTATCAAATATTTGAATCGATCAATAATTTTTATTTTTATTCTAATTTTTAATATTTTCAAAGTAAGCTAAAATAAATGTATCCATTAGAAAAAAACAAATTTGTAAACTAAACTATCAAAATCTTTTGATACCCGATTCGCTCGCTGATCTAGCGCTGGTAATTAGGATATGAAACATTCGAATCGATCAATAATTTTGAATTTTATTCAACTTTTTAATATTTTCATAGTAGTTTAAAATAAATGTATCGATTAAGTAAAAACAAATTTGTATACTAAACTATTAAAATCATTTGATACGGAACTCACTCACTGACCTATAGCTGTTGATACGATATCAAAAATTTGAATAGATCAGTAATTTTTATTTTTATTCTAATTTTAATTATTTTCATAGTAGTTTAAATTAAATGTATCTATTAGAAAAAAACAAATTTGTAAACTAAAATATTAAAAAATATTTAGACTAAATTTTCCCAGCTTTAGAGCATTTGATTGAGATATCAAACATTCGAATCGATCAAAAATTTTTATTTGTATTCAACTTTTTAATATTTTCATAGTAGTTTAAAATAAATGTATCCATTAGAAAAGGACAAATTTGTAAACTAAACTATTAAAATCTTTTGATACACAATTGACTTGCTTATCTACAGATGGTGATTGAAATATCAAACATTTGAATCTATCAATAACTTTGATTTTTATTCAACTTTTTAATATGTTCATAGTAGTTTAAAATAAATGTATCTAATATGAAAAAACAAGCGTGTAAACTTAAATATTAAAATCTTTTGATACGCAATTCACTGGCTGATCTTGACCTGGTTATTGGGATATCAAACATTTGAATCCATCAGAAAAAAACAAATATGTAAACAAAATATTAAAATCTTTTGATACGCAATTTACTCACTGATCTAGAGCTGGTGATTGGGATATCAAACATTTGAATCGATCAATAATTTTTATATTTATTCTAATTTTTAATATTTTCATAGTAGTTTAAAATAAATGTATCGATTAGGAAAAAAACAAATTTGTAAACTAAAATATTAAAATTTTTTTAGAAGAAATTCACTCATTATTCTAATTTTAAATATTTTCATAGTAGTTTTAAATAAATGTAACTATTAGATAAATACAAATTTGTAAACTAACATATTAAAAATTCACACACAACTTTAGAGCATCTGATTGAGATATCAAACATTCGAATCGATCAAAAATTTTGATTTTTATTCAACTTTTTAATATTTTTATATTAAACTACTAAATGTATCCATTAGAAAAAAACAAAGTGGTAAACTACACTATTAAAATCTTTTGTTAAACAATTCACTTACTTATCTACAGCTGGTGATTGAAATATCAAACAATTAAATCGATCAATAACTTTGATTTTTATTCAACTTTTTAATACGTTCTGATCTAGACCTGGTGATTGGGATATCAAACATTCGAATCGATCAATAATTTTTATTTTTATTCTAATTTTTAATATTTTCATAGCAAATTAAAATAAATGTGTCCATTAGAAAAAAACAAATTTGTAAACTAAACTATTAAAATCTTTTGATACACATTTGACTTACTGATCTAGATCTGGTGATTGAGATATCAAACATTCGAATCGATCAATAATTTTTATTTTTATTCTAATTTTAAATATTTTCATAGTAGTTTAAAATAAATGTATCCATTAAAAAAATCAAATTTGTAAAATAAAATATTAAAATCTTTTGATAATCAATTAACTCACTAATCTAGAGCTGGTGATTGGGATACCAAACATTCGAATCGATAAATAATTTTTATTTTTATTCTAATTTTAAATATTTTGATAGTAGTTTAAAATAAATTAGTCTATTAGAAAAAACAAATTTGTAAACTTAAATATTAAAATCTTTTGATACGCAATTTACTCACTGATCTAGAGCTGGTGATTGGGATGTCAAACATTCGAATCGATCAGTAATTTTTATGTTTATTCTAATTTTTAATATTTTCATAGTAGTTTAAAATAAATGTATCCAGTAGAAAAAAACAAATTTGTAAACTATACTATTAAAATCTTTTGATACGCAATTCACTCACTGATCTAGAGTTGGTGATTGAAGTATCAAACATTTGAATCGATCAATAATTTTTATTTTTATTCTAATGTTAAATATTTTCATAGTAGCTTAAAATAAATGTTTCCAATAGAAAAAAAAATAAAAATTTGTAAAATAAAATATTAATTCTTTTGATACACAATTCACTCACTGATCTAAAGCTGGTAATTGGGATATTAAACATTCGAAACGATCAATAATTTTTATTTTAATTCTAATTTTTAATATTTAAAAATTAGAAATAATTAATTCTTTTGATACACAATCCACTTACTGATCTAAAGCTGGTGAATAGGATATTAAACATTCGAATCAATCAATAATTTTTATTTTAATACTAATTTTTAATATTTTCATTGTAGTTTAAAATAAATGTATCCATTAGAAAAAAATAAATTTGTAAACTAAACTATTAAAATCTTTTGATACACAATTCACTCACTGATCTAGAGCTGGTGATTGGGATATCAAACATTCGAATCGATCAGTAATTTTTATTTTGATTATAATCTTAAATATTTTCATAGTAGTTCAAAATAAATGTATCGATTAGAAATAAACAAATTTGTAAACTAAAATATTATAAAATTTTTCAACGAAATTCACACACAACTTTAGAGCATCGGACTGAGATATCAAACATTCGAATCGATCAAAAATTTTGATTTTTATTCAACTTTTTAATATTTTCATAGTAGTTTAAAATAAATGTATCCATTAGAAAAAGACAAATTTGTAAACTACACTACTAAAATATTTTGTTAAACAACTCACTTACTTATCTACAGCTGGTGATTGAAATATCAAACAATTGAATCGATCAATAACTTTGATTTTTGTTCAACTTTTTAATATGTTCTGATCTAGACAAAGTGATTGGGATATCAAACATTCAAATCGATCAATAATTTTCATTTTTATTCTAATTTTAAATATTTTCATAGTAGTTTAAAATAAATGCATCCATTAGAAAAAAACATATTTGTAAACTAAACTATTAAAATCTTTTGATACACATTTGACTTACTGATCAAGATCTGGTGATTGAGATATCAAACATTCGAATCTATAAATAATTTTTATTTTTATTCTAATTTTGAATATTTTCATAGTAGTTTAAAATAAATGTATCCATTAAAAAAAATCAAATTTGTAAAATAAAATATTAAAATCTTTTGATAATCAATTAACTCACTAATCTAGAGCTGGTGATTGGGATACCAAACATTCGAATCGATAAATAATTTTTATATTTATTCTAATTTTAAATATTTTCATAGTAGTTTAAAATAAATGTATCCATTAGAAAAAAACAAATTTGTAAACTAAACCAATAAAATCTTTTTAAACACAATTCACTCACTGTTTTAGTGGTGGTGAATGGGATATCAAATATTCAAATCTATCAATAATTTTTATTTTTATTCTAATTTTTAATATTTTCATAGTAGTTTAAAATAAATTAGTCTATTAGAAAAAACAAATTTGTAAACTTAAATATTAAAATCTTTTGATACACAATTCACTCACTGATCTAGAGTTGGTGATTGAGGTATCAAACATTTTAATCGTACAATAATTTTTATTTTTATTCTAATTTTTAATATTTTCATAGTAAGTTAAAATGAATATATTCATTAGAAAAAAAAATATTTGTAAACTAAACTATCAAAATCTTTTGATACCCGATTCGCTCACTGATCTAGAGCTGGTGATTGGGATATCAAACATTCGAAACGATAAATAATTTTTATTTTTATTCTAATTTTAAATATTTCCATAGTAGTTTAAAATAAATGTATCCATTAGAAAAAAACCAATTTGTAAACTAAACTATTAAAATATTTTGATACACAATTCACTCACTGATCTAGAGCTGGTGATTGGGATATCAAACATTGGAATGGATCAATAATTTTTAATTTTATTCTAATTTTTAATATTTTTACAGTAGTAGTTTAAAATAAATGTATCCATTAGGAAAACACAAGTTTGTAAACTTAAATATTAAAATCTTTTAATACGCAACTCACTCACTGATCAAGAGCTGGTAATTGGGATATATAACATTCGAATCGATCAATAATTTTTATTTTTATTCTAATTTTTAATATTTTCATAGTAGTTTAAAATAAATGTTTGCATTAGCAAAAAACCAATTTGTAAACTAAACTATTAAAATCTTTCGATACACATTTGACTCACTGGTCTAGGGCTAGTGATTGGGATATCAAACATTCGAATCGATCAATAATTTGTATGTTTATTCTAATTTTTAATATTTTCATAGTAATTTAAAATAAATGTATCCATTAGAAAAAAACTAATTTGTAAATTAAACTTTTAAAATCTTTTGATACATATTTGACTTTCTGATCTAGATCTAATGATTGGGATATCAAACATTCGAATCGATCAAAAATGTCTATTTTTATTCTAATTTTAAAATTTTATAGTAGTTTAAAATATCTGTATCGATTAGGAAAAAACTAATTTGTAAACTAAAATTTTAAAATCTTTTGATACACAATTCACTCACTTATCTAGAGCTGGTGATTGGGATATCAAACATTCGAATCGATAAATAATTTTTATTTTTATTCAGTTTTTTAATATTTTCATAGTAGTTTAAAATAAATGTATCCATTAGAAAAAAACAAATTTGTAAACTAAACTATTCAAATTCTTTGATATAAAATTCACTTACTGATCTAGTACTGGTGATTGGGATATCAAACATTCGAAACGATCAATGTTTTTTATTTCTATTTTAATTTTTATAATTTTCATAGTAGTTTAAAATAAATGTATCCATCAGAAAAAAACAAATTTGTAAACTAAACTATTAAAATCTTTTTAAACACGATTCACTCAATGTTTTAGAGGTGGTGTTGAGATATCAAATATTCAAATCGATCCATAATTTTTATTTTTATTCTAATTTTTAATATTTTCATAGTTGTTTAAAATAATTTTATCAATTAGAAAAAACAAATTTGTAAACTATGCTATTAAAATCTTTAGATACACAATTCACTCGCTGATCTATAGCTGGTAATTGAGGTATCACGCATTTGAATCGATCAATAATTTTTATTTTTAGTCTATTTTTTAATATTTTCATAGTAGTTTAAAATAAATGTATCCATTAGAAAAAATAAATTTGTAAACTAAACTATTAAAATATTTTGATACACAATTCACTAACTTATCTAGAGCTGGTGATTGGGATATCAAACATTCGTATCGATAAATAATTTTTATTTTTATTCTAATCTTTATGATTTTCATAGTTGTTTAAAATAAATTTATCAATTAGAAAAAACAAATTTGTAAACTAAAATATTAAAATCTTTTGATAAACAATTTACTTACTGATCTAGAGCTGGTGATTGGGATATCAAACTTTCGAAACGATAAATAATTTTTATGTTTATTCTAATTTTAAATATTTCCATAGTAGTTTAAAATAAATGTATCCATTAGAAAAAAACAAATTTGTAACTAAACTATTCAAATCTTTTGATAAACAATTCACTCACTGATATAGAAATGGTGATTGCGATATCAAACATACGAAACGATCATTAATTTTTATTTTTATTTTAATGTTTAATATTTTCATAGTAGTTTAAAATAAATGTATCCATTAGAAAAAAACAAATTTGTAAACTCATAAAATCTTTTTAAACACAATTCACTCACTGTTTTAGTGGTGGTGATTGGGATATCAAATATTCAAATCGATCAATAATTTTAAATTTTTATTCTAATTTTTAATCTTTTCATAGTAGTTTAAAATAAATTAGTCTATTAGAAAAAACAAATTTGTAAACTTAAATATTAAAATCTTTTTATACACAATTCACTCACTGATCTAGAGTTGGTGATTGAGGTATCAAACATTTTAATCGTACAATAATTTTTATTTTTATTCTAATTTTTAATATTTTCATAGTAAGTTAAAATGAATGTATCCATTAGAAAAAAACATATTTGTAAACTAAACTATCAAAATCTTTTGATAACCGATTCGCTCACTGATCTAGAGCTGGTGATTGGGATATCAAACATTCGAAACGATAAATAATTTTTATTTTTATTCTAATTTTAAATATTTCCATAGTAGTTTAAAATAAATGTATCCATTAGAAAAAAACAAATTTGTAAACAAAACTTTTCAAATATTTTGATACACAATTCATCACTGATCTAGAAATGGTGATTGCGATATCAAACATACGAAACGATCATTAATTTTTATTTTTATTTTAATGTTTAATAATTTCATAGTAGTTTAAAATAAATGTATCTATTAGGAAAAAAACAAATTTGTAAACTAAACTAATAATATCTTTTTAAACACAATTCACTCACTGTTTTAGTGGTGGTGACTGGGATATCAAATATTCAAATCGATCAATAATTTTTATTTTTATTCTAATTTTTAATATTTTCATAGTAGTTTAAAATAAATTAATATATTAGAAAAAACAAATTTGTAAACTAAACTATTAATATCATTTGATACACAATTCACTCACTGATCTAGAGTTGGTGATTGTGGTATCAAATATTTGAATCGATCAATAATTTTTATTTCTATTCTAATTTTTAATATTTTTAAAGTAAGTTAAAATAAATGTATCCATTAGAAAAAAACAAATTTGTAAACTAAACTATCAAAATCTTTTGATACCCGATTCGCTCGCTGATCTAGAGCTGGTAATTAGGATATGAAACATTCGAATCGATCAATAATTTTGAATTTTATTCAACTTTTTAATATTTTCATAGTAGTTTAAAATAAATGTATCGATTAAGTAAAAACAAATTTGTAAACTAAACTATTAAAATCATTTGATACGGAACTCACTCACTGACCTATAGCTGTTGATACGATATCAAAAATTTGAATCGATCAGTAATTTTTATTTTTATTCTAATTTTAATTATTTTCATAGTAGTTTAAATTAAATGTATCTATTAGAAAAAAACAAATTTGTAAACTAAAATATTAAAAAATATTTAGACGAAATTTTCCCAGCTTTAGAGCATTTGATTGAGATATCAAACATTCGAATCGATCAAAAATTTTTATTTGTATTCATTTTTTTAATATTTTCATAGTAGTTTAAAATAAATGTATCCATTAGAAAAGGACAAATTTGTAAACTAAACTATTTAAATCTTTTGATACACAATTCACTTGCTTATCTACAGATGGTGATTGAAATATCAAACATTTGAATCTATCAATAACTTTGATTTTTATTCAACTTTTTAATATGTTCATAGTAGTTTAAAATAAATGTATCCAATATGAAAAAACAAGCGTGTAAACTTAAATATTAAAATCTTTTGATACGCAATTCACTGGCTGATCTTGACCTGGTTATTGGGATATAAAACATTCGAATCCATCAATAATTTTTTTTTTATTCTAATTATTAATATTTTCATAGAAGTTTAAAATAAATGTGTCCATTAGAAAAAAACAAATTTGTAAACTAAAATATTAAAATCTTTTTAAACACAATTCATTCACTGTTTTAGAGGTGGTGATTGGGGTATCAAATATTCAAATCGATCCATAATTTTTATTTTTATTCTAATTTTTATATTGTTGCGTGAGAAGACCATTCTGTCACTTTTAAATAAAATTTTGTAAATACAAATTTTTTTTTATCACATTAAAGAAATTTTTACTTCTTTGCTGTAAATAATTTTTAATTTTTGTATATAAAACTAGAAGTATTGAATTCCTTACTTCGTTTTATTTAAATTAAACAAATAATAATCTAATTTTTAATATTTTCATAGTAGTTTAATCAATTAGAAAAGACAAATTTTTAAACTAAGCTATTAAAATCTTTTAATACACAATTCACTCACTGATCTAGAGCTGGTGATTGAGGTATCAAACATTTGAATCGATCAATAATTTTTATTTTTATTCTAATTTTTAATATTTTCATAGTAGTTTAAAATAAATGTATCCCTTAGAAAAAAACAAATTTGTAAACTAAACTATTAAAATCTTTTGATACACAATTCACTTGCTTATCTACAGATGGTGATTGAAATATCAAACATTTGAATCAATCAATAACTTTGATTTTTATATAACGTTTTAATATGTTCGTAGTAGTTTAAAATAATTGTATCCAATATGAAAAAACAAGCGTGTAAACTAATATATTAAAATCTTTTGATACGCAATTCACTGGCTGATCTAGACCTGGTTATTGGGATATCAAACATTCGAATCGATCAATAATTTTTATTTTTATTCTAATTTTTAATATTTTCATAGAAGTTTAAAATAAATGTGTTCATTAGAAAAAAAAAAATTTGTAAACTAAAATATTAAAATCTTCTTAAACACAATTCATTCACTGTTTTAGAGGTGGTGATTGGGATAATAATTTTTAATATTTTCACAGAAGTTTAAAATAAATGAATCCATTAGAAAAAAACAAATATGTAAACAAAATATTAAAATCTTTTGATACGCAATTTACTCACTGATCTAGAGCTGGTGATTGGGATATCAAACATTTGAATCGATCAATAATTTTTATATTTATTCTAATTTTTAATATTTTCATAGTAGTTTAAAATAAATGTATCGATTAGGAAAAAAACAAATTTGTAAACTAAAATATTAAAATTTTTTTAGAAGAAATTCACTCACTGATCTAGAGCTGTTGATTAGGATATCAAACATTCGAATCGATCAGTAATTTTTATTTTTATTCTAATTTTAAATATTTTCATAGTAGTTTTAAATAAATGTATCCATTAGATAAATACAAATTTGTAAACTAACATATTAAAAATTTTTTCAACGAAATTCACACACAACTTTAGAGCATCTGATTGAGATATCAAACATTCGAATCGATCAAAAATTTTGATTTTTATTCAACTTTTTAATATTTTTATATTAAACTACTAAATGTATCCATTAGAAAAAAACAAAGTGGTAAACTACACTATTAAAATCTTTTGTTAAACAATTCACTTACTTATCTACAGCTGGTGATTGAAATATCAAACAATTAAATCGATCAATAACTTTGATTTTTATTCAATTTTTTAATACGTTCTGATCTAGACCTGGTGATTGGGATATCAAACATTCGAATCGATCAATAATTTTTATTTTTATTCTAATTTTAAATATTTTCATAGCAGTTTAAAATAAATGTATCCATTAGAAAGAAACATATTTGTAAACTAAACTATTAAAATCTTTTGATACACATTTGACTTACTGATCTAGATCTGGTGATTGAGATATCAAACATTCGAATCGATCAATAATTTTTATTTTTATTCTAATTTTAAATATTTTCATAGTAGTTTAAAATAAATGTATCCATTAAAAAATATCAAATTTGTGAAATAAAATATTAAAATCTTTTGATAATCAATTAACTCACTAATCTAGAGCTGGTGATTGGGATACCAAACATTCGAATCGATAAATAATTTTTATTTTTATTCTAATTTTAAATATTTTCATAGTAGTTTAAAATAAATGTATCCATTAGAAAAAAACAAATTTGTAAACTAAACTAATAAAATCTTTTTAAACACAATTCACTCACTGTTTTAGTGGTGGTGATTGGGATATCAAATATTCAAATCGATCAATAATTTTTATTTTTATTCTAATTTTTAAAATTTTCATAGTAGTTTAAAATAAATTAGTCTATTAGAAAAAACAAATTTGTAAACTTAAATATTAAAATCTTTTGATACACAATTCACTCACTGATCTAGAGTTGGTGATTGAGGTATCAAACATTTTAATCGTACAATAATTTTTATTTTTATTCTAATTTTTAATATTTTCATATTAAGTTAAAATGAATGTATCCATTAGAAAAAAACATATTTGTAAACTAAACTATCAAAATCTTTTGATACCCGATTCGCTCACTGATCTAGAGCTGGTGATTGGGATATCAAACATACGAAACGATCATTAATTTTTATTTTTATTTTAATGTTTAATAATTTCATAGTAGTTTAAAATAAATGTATCTATTAGGAAAAAAACAAATTTGTAAACTAAACTAATAATATCTTTTTAAACACAATTCACTCACTGTTTTAGTGGTGGTGATTGGGATATCAAATATTCAAATCGATCAATAATTTTTATTTTTATTCTAATTTTTAATATTTTCATAGTACTTTAAAATAAATTAATATATTAAAAAAACAAATTTGTAAACTAAACTATTAATATCATTTGATACACAATTCACTCACTGATCTAGAGTTGGTGATTGTGGTATCAAATATTTGAATCGATCAATAATTTTTATTTCTATTCTAATTTTTAATATTTTCAAAGTAAGTTAAAATAAATGTATCTAGAAAAACAACAAATTTGTAAACTAAACTATTTAAATCTTTTGATCACAATTCACTCACAGATCTAGAGCTGGTGATAGGGATATCAAACATTCGAAACGATAAATAATTTTTATTTTTATTCTAATTTTAAATATTTCCATAGTAGTTTAAAATAAATGTATCCATTAGAAAAAAACAAATTTGTAAACAAAACTTTTCAAATATTTTGATACACAATTCACTCACTGATCTAGAAATGGTGATTGCGATATCAAACATACGAAACGATCATTAATTTTTATTTTTATTTTAATGTTTAATAATTTCATAGTAGTTTAAAATAAATGTATCTATTAGGAATAAAACAAATTTGTAAACTAACTAATAATATCTTTTTAAACACAATTCACTCACTGTTTTAGTGGTGGTGATTGGGATATCAATATTCAAATCGATCAATAATTTTTATTTTTATTCTAATTTTTAATATTTTTCATAGTAGTTTAAAATAAATTAATATATTAGAAAAAACAAATTTGTACACCTAAACTATTAATATCATTTGATACACAATTCACGTCACTGATCTAGAGTTGGTGATAGTGGTATCAAATATTTGAATCGATCAATAATTTTTATTTCTATTCTAATTTTTAATATTTTCAAAGTAAGTTAAAATAAATGTATCCATTAGAAAAAAACAAATTCTGTAAACCTAAACTATCAAAATCTTTTGATACCCGATTCGCTCACTGATCTAGAGCTGGTAATTAGGATATCAAACATTCGAATCGATCAATAATTTTGAATTTTATTCAACTTTTTAATATTTTCATAGTAGTTTAAAATAAATGTATCGATTAAGTAAAAACAAATTTGTAAACTAAACTATTAAAATCATTTGATACGGAACTCACTCACTGACCTATAGCTGTTGATACGATATCAAAAATTTGAATAGATCAGTAATTTTTATTTTTATTCAAATTTTAATTATTTTCATAGTAGTTTAAATTAAATGTATCCATTAGAAAAAAACAAATTTGTAAACTAAAATATTAAAAAATATTTAGACGAAATTTTCCCAGCTTTAGAGCATTTGATTGAGATATCAAACATTCGAATCGATCAAAAATTTTTATTTTTATTCAACTTTTTAATATTTTCATAGTAGTTTAAAATAAATGTATCCATTAGAAAAGGACAAATTTGTAAACTAAACTATTAAAATCTTTTGATACACAATTCACTTGCTTATCTACAGATGGTGATTGAAATATCAAACATTTGAATCTATCAATTTGATTTTTATTCAACTTTTTAATATGTTCATAGTAGTTTAAAATAAATGTATCCAATATGAAAAAAACAAGCGTGTAAACTTAATATTAAAATCTTTTGATACGCAATTCACTGGCTGATCTTGACCTGGTTATTGGATATCAAACATTCGAATCCATCAATAATTTTTTTTTTATTCTAATTTTTAATATTTTCATAGAAGTTTAAAATAAATGTGTCCATTAGAAAAAAACAAATTTGTAAACTAAAATATTAAAATCTTTTTAAACACAATTCATTCACTGTTTTAGAGGTGGTGATTGGGATATCAAATATTCAAATCGATCCATAATTTTTATTTTTATTCTAATTTTTTATATTGTTGCAAGAGAAGACCATTCTGTCACTTTTAAATAAAATTTTGTAAATAAAAATTTTTTATTATCACATTAAAGAAATTTTTACTTCTTTGCTGTAAATAATTTTTAATTTTTGTATATAAAACTAGAAGTATTGAATTCCTTACTTCGTTTTATTTAAATTAAACAAATAATAATCTAATTTTTAATATTTTCATAGTAGTTTAATCAATTAGAAAAAACAAATTTTTAAACTAAGCTATTAAAATCTTTTAATACACAATTCACTCACTGATCTAGAGCTGGTGATTGAGGTATCAAACATTTGAATCGATCAATAATTTTTATTTTTATTCTAATTTTTAATATTTTCATAGTAGTTTAAAATAAATGTATCCATTAGAAAAAAACAAATTTGTAAACTAAACTATTAAAATCTTTTGATACACAATTCACTTGCTTATCTACAGATTGAAATATCAAACATTTGAATCTATCAATAACTTTGATTTTTATTCAACGTTTTAATATGTTCATAGTAGTTTAAAATAAATGTATCCAATATGAAAAAACAAGCGTGTAAACTAAAATATTAAAATATTTTGATACGCAATTCACTGGCTGATCTAGACCTGGTTATTGGGATATCAAACATTCGAATCGATCAATAATTTTTATTTTAAATTCTAATTTTTAATATTTTCATAGAAGTTTAAAATAAATGTGTTCATTAGAAAAAAACAAATTTGTAAACTAAAATATTAAAATCTTCTTAAACACAATTCATTCACTGTTTTAGAGGTGGTGATTGGGATAATAATTTTTAATATTTTCACAGTAGTTTAAAATAAATGTATCCATTAGAAAAAAACAAATATGTAAACAAAATATTAAAATCTTTTGATACGCAATTTACTCACTGATCTAAAGCTGGTGATTGGGATGTCAAACATTCGAATCGATCAGTAATTTTTATTTTTATTCTAATTTTAAATATTTTCATAGTAGTTTTAAATAAATGTATCCATTAGATAAATACAAATTTGTAAACTAAAATATTAAAAAATTTTTCAACGAAATTCACACACAACTTTAGGGCATCTGATTGAGGTATCAAACATTCGAATCGATCAAAAATTTTGATTTTTATTCAATTTTTTAATATTTTCATAGTAGTTTAAAATAAATGTATCCATTAGAAAAAGACAAATTTGTAAACTACACTACTAAAATATTTTGTTAAACAACTCACTTACTTATCTACAGCTGGTGATTGAAATATCAAACAATTGAATCGATCAATAACTTTGATTTTTGTTCAACTTTTTAATATGTTTTGATCTAGACATAGTGATTGGGATATCAAACATTCAAATCGATCAATAATTTTCATTTTTATTCTAATTTTAAATATTTTCATAGTAGTTTAAAATAAATGCATCCATTAGAAAAAAACATATTTGTAAACTAAACTATTAAAATCTTTTGATACACATTTGACTTACTGAACAAGATCTGGTGATTGAGATATCAAACATTCGAATCGATAAATAATTTTTATTTTTATTCTAATTTTAAATATTTTCATAGTAGTTTAAAATAAATGTATCCATTAAAAAAAATCAAATTTGTAAAATAAAATATTAAAATCTTTTGATAATCAATTAACTCACTAATCTAGAGCTGGTGATTGGGATACCAAACATTCGAATCGATAAATAATTTTTATATTTATTCTAATTTTAAATATTTTCATAGTAGTTTAAAATAAATGTATCCATTAGAAAAAAACAAATTTGTAAACTAAACTAATAAAATCTTTTTAAACACAATTCACTTACTGTTTTAGTGGTGGTGATTGGGATATCAAATATTCAAATCGATCAATAATTTTTATTTTTATTCTAATTTTTAATATTTTCATAGTAGTTTAAAATAAATTAGTCTATTAGAAAAAACAAATTTGTAAACTTAAATATTAAAATCTTTTGATACACAATTCACTCACTGATCTAGAGTTGGTGATTGAGGTATCAAACATTTTAATCGTACAATAATTTTTATTTTTATTCTAATTTTTAATATTTTCATAGTAAGTTAAAATGAATATATTCATTAGAAAAAAAAATATTTGTAAACTAAACTATCAAAATCTTTTGATACCCGATTCGCTCACTGATCTAGAGCTGGTGATTGGGATATCAAACATTCGAAACGATAAATAATTTTTATTTTTATTCTAATTTTAAATATTTCCATAGTAGTTTAAAATAAATGTATCCATTAGAAAAAAACCAATTTGTAAACTAAACTATTAAAATATTTTGATACACAATTCACTCACTGATCTAGAGCTGGTGATTGGGATATCAAACATTGGAATGGATCAATAATTTTTAATTTTATTCTAATTTTTAATATTTTTACAGTAGTAGTTTAAAATAAATGTATCCATTAGGAAAACACAAGTTTGTAAACTTAAATATTAAAATCTTTTAATACGCAACTCACTCACTGATCAAGAGCTGGTAATTGGGATATATAACATTCGAATCGATCAATAATTTTTATTTTTATTCTAATTTTTAATATTTTCATAGTAGTTTAAAATAAATGTTTGCATTAGCAAAAAACCAATTTGTAAACTAAACTATTAAAATCTTTCGATACACATTTGACTCACTGGTCTAGGGCTAGTGATTGGGATATCAAACATTCGAATCGATCAATAATTTGTATGTTTATTCTAATTTTTAATATTTTCATAGTAATTTAAAATAAATGTATCCATTAGAAAAAAACTAATTTGTAAATTAAACTTTTAAAATCTTTTGATACATATTTGACTTTCTGATCTAGATCTAATGATTGGGATATCAAACATTCGAATCGATCAAAAATGTCTATTTTTATTCTAATTTTAAAATTTTATAGTAGTTTAAAATATCTGTATCGATTAGGAAAAAACTAATTTGTAAACTAAAATTTTAAAATCTTTTGATACACAATTCACTCACTTATCTAGAGCTGGTGATTGGGATATCAAACATTCGAATCGATAAATAATTTTTATTTTTATTCAGTTTTTTAATATTTTCATAGTAGTTTAAAATAAATGTATCCATTAGAAAAAAACAAATTTGTAAACTAAACTATTCAAATTCTTTGATATAAAATTCACTTACTGATCTAGTACTGGTGATTGGGATATCAAACATTCGAAACGATCAATGTTTTTTATTTCTATTTTAATTTTTATAATTTTCATAGTAGTTTAAAATAAATGTATCCATCAGAAAAAAACAAATTTGTAAACTAAACTATTAAAATCTTTTTAAACACGATTCACTCAATGTTTTAGAGGTGGTGTTGAGATATCAAATATTCAAATCGATCCATAATTTTTATTTTTATTCTAATTTTTAATATTTTCATAGTTGTTTAAAATAATTTTATCAATTAGAAAAAACAAATTTGTAAACTATGCTATTAAAATCTTTAGATACACAATTCACTCGCTGATCTATAGCTGGTAATTGAGGTATCACGCATTTGAATCGATCAATAATTTTTATTTTTAGTCTATTTTTTAATATTTTCATAGTAGTTTAAAATAAATGTATCCATTAGAAAAAATAAATTTGTAAACTAAACTATTAAAATATTTTGATACACAATTCACTAACTTATCTAGAGCTGGTGATTGGGATATCAAACATTCGTATCGATAAATAATTTTTATTTTTATTCTAATCTTTATGATTTTCATAGTTGTTTAAAATAAATTTATCAATTAGAAAAAACAAATTTGTAAACTAAAATATTAAAATCTTTTGATAAACAATTCACTTACTGATCTAGAGCTGGTGATTGGGATATCAAACTTTCGAAACGATAAATAATTTTTATGTTTATTCTAATTTTAAATATTTCCATAGTAGTTTAAAATAAATGTATCCATTAGAAAAAAACAAATTTGTAACTAAACTATTCAAATCTTTTGATAAACAATTCACTCACTGATATAGAAATGGTGATTGCGATATCAAACATACGAAACGATCATTAATTTTTATTTTTATTTTAATGTTTAATATTTTCATAGTAGTTTAAAATAAATGTATCCATTAGAAAAAAACAAATTTGTAAACTCATAAAATCTTTTTAAACACAATTCACTCACTGTTTTAGTGGTGGTGATTGGGATATCAAATATTCAAATCGATCAATAATTTTAAATTTTTATTCTAATTTTTAATCTTTTCATAGTAGTTTAAAATAAATTAGTCTATTAGAAAAAACAAATTTGTAAACTTAAATATTAAAATCTTTTTATACACAATTCACTCACTGATCTAGAGTTGGTGATTGAGGTATCAAACATTTTAATCGTACAATAATTTTTATTTTTATTCTAATTTTTAATATTTTCATAGTAAGTTAAAATGAATGTATCCATTAGAAAAAAACATATTTGTAAACTAAACTATCAAAATCTTTTGATAACCGATTCGCTCACTGATCTAGAGCTGGTGATTGGGATATCAAACATTCGAAACGATAAATAATTTTTATTTTTATTCTAATTTTAAATATTTCCATAGTAGTTTAAAATAAATGTATCCATTAGAAAAAAACAAATTTGTAAACAAAACTTTTCAAATATTTTGATACACAATTCACTCACTGATCTAGAAATGGTGATTGCGATATCAAACATACGAAACGATCATTAATTTTTATTTTTATTTTAATGTTTAATAATTTCATAGTAGTTTAAAATAAATGTATCTATTAGGAAAAAAACAAATTTGTAAACTAAACTAATAATATCTTTTTAAACACAATTCACTCACTGTTTTAGTGGTGGTGACTGGGATATCAAATATTCAAATCGATCAATAATTTTTATTTTTATTCTAATTTTTAATATTTTCATAGTAGTTTAAAATAAATTAATATATTAGAAAAAACAAATTTGTAAACTAAACTATTAATATCATTTGATACACAATTCACTCACTGATCTAGAGTTGGTGATTGTGGTATCAAATATTTGAATCGATCAATAATTTTTATTTCTATTCTAATTTTTAATATTTTTAAAGTAAGTTAAAATAAATGTATCCATTAGAAAAAAACAAATTTGTAAACTAAACTATCAAAATCTTTTGATACCCGATTCGCTCGCTGATCTAGAGCTGGTAATTAGGATATGAAACATTCGAATCGATCAATAATTTTGAATTTTATTCAACTTTTTAATATTTTCATAGTAGTTTAAAATAAATGTATCGATTAAGTAAAAACAAATTTGTAAACTAAACTATTAAAATCATTTGATACGGAACTCACTCACTGACCTATAGCTGTTGATACGATATCAAAAATTTGAATAGATCAGTAATTTTTATTTTTATTCTAATTTTAATTATTTTCATAGTAGTTTAAATTAAATGTATCTATTAGAAAAAAACAAATTTGTAAACTAAAATATTAAAAAATATTTAGACGAAATTTTCCCAGCTTTAGAGCATTTGATTGAGATATCAAACATTCGAATCGATCAAAAATTTTTATTTGTATTCATTTTTTTAATATTTTCATAGTAGTTTAAAATAAATGTATCCATTAGAAAAGGACAAATTTGTAAACTAAACTATTTAAATCTTTTGATACACAATTCACTTGCTTATCTACAGATGGTGATTGAAATATCAAACATTTGAATCTATCAATAACTTTGATTTTTATTCAACTTTTTAATATGTTCATAGTAGTTTAAAATAAATGTATCCAATATGAAAAAACAAGCGTGTAAACTTAAATATTAAAATCTTTTGATACGCAATTCACTGGCTGATCTTGACCTGGTTATTGGGATATAAAACATTCGAATCCATCAATAATTTTTTTTTTATTCTAATTATTAATATTTTCATAGAAGTTTAAAATAAATGTGTCCATTAGAAAAAAACAAATTTGTAAACTAAAATATTAAAATCTTTTTAAACACAATTCATTCACTGTTTTAGAGGTGGTGATTGGGGTATCAAATATTCAAATCGATCCATAATTTTTATTTTTATTCTAATTTTTATATTGTTGCGTGAGAAGACCATTCTGTCACTTTTAAATAAAATTTTGTAAATAAAAATTTTTTTTTATCACATTAAAGAAATTTTTACTTCTTTGCTGTAAATAATTTTTAATTTTTGTATATAAAACTAGAAGTATTGAATTCCTTACTTCGTTTTATTTAAATTAAACAAATAATAATCTAATTTTTAATATTTTCATAGTAGTTTAATCAATTAGAAAAGACAAATTTTTAAACTAAGCTATTAAAATCTTTTAATACACAATTCACTCACTGATCTAGAGCTGGTGATTGAGGTATCAAACATTTGAATCGATCAATAATTTTTATTTTTATTCTAATTTTTAATATTTTCATAGTAGTTTAAAATAAATGTATCCATTAGAAAAAAACAAATTTGTAAACTAAACTATTAAAATCTTTTGATACACAATTCACTTGCTTATCTACAGATGGTGATTGAAATATCAAACATTTGAATCAATCAATAACTTTGATTTTTATATAACGTTTTAATATGTTCGTAGTAGTTTAAAATAATTGTATCCAATATGAAAAAACAAGCGTGTAAACTAATATATTAAAATCTTTTGATACGCAATTCACTGGCTGATCTAGACCTGGTTATTGGGATATCAAACATTCGAATCGATCAATAATTTTTATTTTTATTCTAATTTTTAATATTTTCATAGAAGTTTAAAATAAATGTGTTCATTAGAAAAAAAAAAATTTGTAAACTAAAATATTAAAATCTTCTTAAACACAATTCATTCACTGTTTTAGAGGTGGTGATTGGGATAATAATTTTTAATATTTTCACAGAAGTTTAAAATAAATGAATCCATTAGAAAAAAACAAATATGTAAACAAAATATTAAAATCTTTTGATACGCAATTTACTCACTGATCTAGAGCTGGTGATTGGGATATCAAACATTTGAATCGATCAATAATTTTTATATTTATTCTAATTTTTAATATTTTCATAGTAGTTTAAAATAAATGTATCGATTAGGAAAAAAACAAATTTGTAAACTAAAATATTAAAATTTTTTTAGAAGAAATTCACTCACTGATCTAGAGCTGTTGATTAGGATATCAAACATTCGAATCGATCAGTAATTTTTATTTTTATTCTTATTTTAAATATTTTCATAGTAGTTTTAAATAAATGTATCCATTAGATAAATACAAATTTGTAAACTAACATATTAAAAATTTTTTCAACGAAATTCACACACAACTTTAGAGCATCTGATTGAGATATCAAACATTCGAATCGATCAAAAATTTTGATTTTTATTCAACTTTTTAATATTTTTATATTAAACTACTAAATGTATCCATTAGAAAAAAACAAAGTGGTAAACTACACTATTAAAATCTTTTGTTAAACAATTCACTTACTTATCTACAGCTGGTGATTGAAATATCAAACAATTAAATCGATCAATAACTTTGATTTTTATTCAACTTTTTAATACGTTCTGATCTAGACCTGGTGATTGGGATATCAAACATTCGAATCGATCAATAATTTTTATGTTTATTCTAATTTTAAATATTTTCATAGCAGTTTAAAATAAATGTATCCATTAGAAAGAAACATATTTGTAAACTAAACTATTAAAATCTTTTGATACACATTTGACTTACTGATCTAGATCTGGTGATTGAGATATCAAACATTCGAATCGATCAATAATTTTTATTTTTATTCTAATTTTAAATATTTTCATAGTAGTTTAAAATAAATGTATCCATTAAAAAATATCAAATTTGTGAAATAAAATATTAAAATCTTTTGATAATCAATTAACTCACTAATCTAGAGCTGGTGATTGGGATACCAAACATTCGAATCGATAAATAATTTTTATTTTTATTCTAATTTTAAATATTTTCATAGTAGTTTAAAATAAATGTATCCATTAGAAAAAAACAAATTTGTAAACTAAACTAATAAAATCTTTTTAAACACAATTCACTCACTGTTTTAGTGGTGGTGATTGGGATATCAAATATTCAAATCGATCAATAATTTTTATTTTTATTCTAATTTTTAAAATTTTCATAGTAGTTTAAAATAAATTAGTCTATTAGAAAAAACAAATTTGTAAACTTAAATATTAAAATCTTTTGATACACAATTCACTCACTGATCTAGAGTTGGTGATTGAGGTATCAAACATTTTAATCGTACAATAATTTTTATTTTTATTCTAATTTTTAATATTTTCATATTAAGTTAAAATGAATGTATCCATTAGAAAAAAACATATTTGTAAACTAAACTATCAAAATCTTTTGATACCCGATTCGCTCACTGATCTAGAGCTGGTGATTGGGATATCAAACATACGAAACGATCATTAATTTTTATTTTTATTTTAATGTTTAATAATTTCATAGTAGTTTAAAATAAATGTATCTATTAGGAAAAAAACAAATTTGTAAACTAAACTAATAATATCTTTTTAAACACAATTCACTCACTGTTTTAGTGGTGGTGATTGGGATATCAAATATTCAAATCGATCAATAATTTTTATTTTTATTCTAATTTTTAATATTTTCATAGTACTTTAAAATAAATTAATATATTAAAAAAACAAATTTGTAAACTAAACTATTAATATCATTTGATACACAATTCACTCACTGATCTAGAGTTGGTGATTGTGGTATCAAATATTTGAATCGATCAATAATTTTTATTTCTATTCTAATTTTTAATATTTTCAAAGTAAGTTAAAATAAATGTATCCATTAGAAAAAAACAAATTTGTAAACTAAACTATTTAAATCTTTTGATACACAATTCACTCACAGATCTAGAGCTGGTGATAGGGATATCAAACATTCGAAACGATAAATAATTTTTATTTTTATTCTAATTTTAAATATTTCCATAGTAGTTTAAAATAAATGTATCCATTAGAAAAAAACAAATTTGTAAACAAAACTTTTCAAATATTTTGATACACAATTCACTCACTGATCTAGAAATGGTGATTGCGATATCAAACATACGAAACGATCATTAATTTTTATTTTTATTTTAATGTTTAATAATTTCATAGTAGTTTAAAATAAATGTATCTATTAGGAATAAAACAAATTTGTAAACTAAACTAATAATATCTTTTTAAACACAATTCACTCACTGTTTTAGTGGTGGTGATTGGGATATCAAATATTCAAATCGATCAATAATTTTTATTTTTATTCTAATTTTTAATATTTTCATAGTAGTTTAAAATAAATTAATATATTAGAAAAAACAAATTTGTAAACTAAACTATTAATATCATTTGATACACAATTCACTCACTGATCTAGAGTTGGTGATTGTGGTATCAAATATTTGAATCGATCAATAATTTTTATTTCTATTCTAATTTTTAATATTTTCAAAGTAAGTTAAAATAAATGTATCCATTAGAAAAAAACAAATTTGTAAACTAAACTATCAAAATCTTTTGATACCCGATTCGCTCACTGATCTAGAGCTGGTAATTAGGATATCAAACATTCGAATCGATCAATAATTTTGAATTTTATTCAACTTTTTAATATTTTCATAGTAGTTTAAAATAAATGTATCGATTAAGTAAAAACAAATTTGTAAACTAAACTATTAAAATCATTTGATACGGAACTCACTCACTGACCTATAGCTGTTGATACGATATCAAAAATTTGAATAGATCAGTAATTTTTATTTTTATTCAAATTTTAATTATTTTCATAGTAGTTTAAATTAAATGTATCCATTAGAAAAAAACAAATTTGTAAACTAAAATATTAAAAAATATTTAGACGAAATTTTCCCAGCTTTAGAGCATTTGATTGAGATATCAAACATTCGAATCGATCAAAAATTTTTATTTTTATTCAACTTTTTAATATTTTCATAGTAATTTAAAATAAATGTATCCATTAGAAAAGGACAAATTTGTAAACTAAACTATTAAAATCTTTTGATACACAATTCACTTGCTTATCTACAGATGGTGATTGAAATATCAAACATTTGAATCTATCAATTTGATTTTTATTCAACTTTTTAATATGTTCATAGTAGTTTAAAATAAATGTATCCAATATGAAAAAAACAAGCGTGTAAACTTAAATATTAAAATCTTTTGATACGCAATTCACTGGCTGATCTTGACCTGGTTATTGGGATATCAAACATTCGAATCCATCAATAATTTTTTTTTATTCTAATTTTTAATATTTTCATAGAAGTTTAAAATAAATGTGTCCATTAGAAAAAAACAAATTTGTAAACTAAAATATTAAAATCTTTTTAAACACAATTCATTCACTGTTTTAGAGGTGGTGATTGGGATATCAAATATTCAAATCGATCCATAATTTTTATTTTTATTCTAATTTTTATATTGTTGCAAGAGAAGACCATTCTGTCACTTTTAAATAAAATTTTGTAAATAAAAATTTTTTATTATCACATTAAAGAAATTTTTACTTCTTTGCTGTAAATAATTTTTAATTTTTGTATATAAAACTAGAAGTATTGAATTCCTTACTTCGTTTTATTTAAATTAAACAAATAATAATCTAATTTTTAATATTTTCATAGTAGTTTAATCAATTAGAAAAAACAAATTTTTAAACTAAGCTATTAAAATCTTTTAATACACAATTCACTCACTGATCTAGAGCTGGTGATTGAGGTATCAAACATTTGAATCGATCAATAATTTTTATTTTTATTCTAATTTTTAATATTTTCATAGTAGTTTAAAATAAATGTATCCATTAGAAAAAAACAAATTTGTAAACTAAACTATTAAAATCTTTTGATACACAATTCACTTGCTTATCTACAGATTGAAATATCAAACATTTGAATCTATCAATAACTTTGATTTTTATTCAACGTTTTAATATGTTCATAGTAGTTTAAAATAAATGTATCCAATATGAAAAAACAAGCGTGTAAACTAAAATATTAAAATATTTTGATACGCAATTCACTGGCTGATCTAGACCTGGTTATTGGGATATCAAACATTCGAATCGATCAATAATTTTTATTTTAAATTCTAATTTTTAATATTTTCATAGAAGTTTAAAATAAATGTGTTCATTAGAAAAAAACAAATTTGTAAACTAAAATATTAAAATCTTCTTAAACACAATTCATTCACTGTTTTAGAGGTGGTGATTGGGATAATAATTTTTAATATTTTCACAGTAGTTTAAAATAAATGTATCCATTAGAAAAAAACAAATATGTAAACAAAATATTAAAATCTTTTGATACGCAATTTACTCACTGATCTAAAGCTGGTGATTGGGATGTCAAACATTCGAATCGATCAGTAATTTTTATTTTTATTCTAATTTTAAATATTTTCATAGTAGTTTTAAATAAATGTATCCATTAGATAAATACAAATTTGTAAACTAAAATATTAAAAAATTTTTCAACGAAATTCACACACAACTTTAGGGCATCTGATTGAGGTATCAAACATTCGAATCGATCAAAAATTTTGATTTTTATTCAACTTTTTAATATTTTTATATTAAACTACTAAATGTATCCATTAGAAAAAAACAAAGTGGTAAACTACACTATTAAAATCTTTTGTTAAACAATTCATTTACTTATCTACAGCTGGTGATTGAAATATCAAACAATTAAATCGATCAATAACTTTGATTTTTATTCAACTTTTTAATACGTTCTGATCTAGACCTGGTGATTGGGATATCAAACATTCGAATCGATCAATAATTTTTATTTTTATTCTAATTTTAAATATTTTCATAGTAGTTTAAAATAAATGTATCCATTAGAAAAAAACATATTTGTAAACTAAACTATTAAAATCTTTTGATACACATTTGACTTACATATCTAGATCTGGTGATTGAGATATCAAACATTCGAATCGATCAATAATTTTTATTTTTATTCTAATTTTAAATATTTTCATAGTAGTTTAAAATAAATGTATCCATTAAAAAAAATCAAATTTGTAAAATAAAATATTAAAATCTTTTGATAATCAATTAACTCACTAATCTAGAGCTGCTGATTGGGATACCAAACATTCGAATCGATAAATAATTTTTATTTTTATTCTAATTTTAAATATTTTGATAGTAGTTTAAAATAAATGTATCGATTAGAAAAAAACAAATTTGTAAAATAAAATATTCAAATTTCTTGATACACAATTCACTCACTGATCTGGAAATGGTGATTGAGAAATCAAACATTCGAAACGATCAATAATTTTTATTTTTATTTTAATTTTAATATTTTCATACTAGTTTAAAATAAATGTATCCATTAGAAAAAACAAATATGTAAACAAAATATTAAAATCTTTTGATACGCAATTTACTCACTAATCTAGAGCTGGTGATTGGGATATCAAACATTTGAATTGATCATTAATTTTTATATTTATTCTAATTTTTAATATTTTCATAGTAGTTTAAAATAAATTTATCGATTAGGAAAAAACAAATTTGTAAACTAAAATATTAAAATTTTTTTAGACGAAATTCACTCACAGATCTAGAGCTGCTGACTGGGATATCAAATATTCGAATCGATCAATAATTTTTATTTTTATTCTAATTTTAAATATTTTCATAGTAGTTTAAAATTAATGTATCCATTAGAAAAAAACAAATTTGTAAACTATACTAATAAAATCTTTTGATACGCAATTCACTCACTGATCTACAGTTGGTGATTGAGGTATCAAACATTTGAATCGATCAATAATTTTTATTTTTATTATAATTTTTAATATTTTCATAGTAGCTTAAAATAAATGTTTCCATTAGAAAAAAAAAATAAAAATTTGTAAAATATAATTTTAATTCTTTTGATACACAATTCACTCACTGATCTAAAGCTGGTAATTGGGATATTAAACATTCGAAACGATCAATAATTTTTATTTTAATTCTAATTTTAAACATTTAAAAATTAGAATTAATTTATTCTTTTGATACACAATTCACTTACTGGTATAAAGCTGGTGAATGGGATATTAAACATTCGAAACGATCAATAATTTTTATTTTAATTCTAATTTTTAATATTTTCATTGTAGTTTAAAATAAATGTATCCATTAGAAAAAACCAAATTTGTAAACTAAACTATTAAAATCTTTTGATACACAATTCACTCACTTATCTAGAGCTGGTGATTGGGATATCAAACATTCGAATCGATCAGTAATTTTTATTTTTATTCTAATTTTAAATATTTTCATAGTAGTTCAAAATAAATGTATCGATTAGAAAAAAACAAATTTGTAAACTAAAATATTAAAAAAATTTCCAACGAAATTCACACACAATTTTAGAGCATCTGATTGAGATATCAAACATTCGAATCGATCAAAAATTTTGATTTTTATTCAACTTTTTAATATTTTCATAGTAGTTTAAAATAAATGTATCCATTAGAAAAAGACAAATTTGTAAACTACACTATTAAAATCTTTTGTTAAACAATTCATTTACTTATCTACAGCTGGTGATTGAAAGATCAAACAATTGAATCGATCAATAACTTTGATTTTGTTCAACTTTTTAATATGTTCTGATCTAGACATAGTGATAGGGATATCAAACATTCGAATCGATCAATAATTTTTATTTTTATTTTAATTTTTAATATTTTCATAGTAGTTTAAAATAAATGTATCCATTAGGAAAAACAAATTTGTAAACTAAAATATTAAAATCTTTTGATAATCAATTAACTCACTAATCTAGAGCTGGTGATTTGGATATCAAATATTCGAATCGATAAATAATTTTTATTTTTATTCTAATTTTAAATATTTTCATAGTAATTTAAAAAAACAGTATCGATTAGAAAAAAACAAATTTGTAAACATAAATATTAAAATCTTGTGATACACAATTCACTCACTGATCTAGAGCTGGTGATTGGGATATCAAACATTTGAATCGATTTGTAATTTTTATATTTATTCTAATTTTTAATATTTTCATAGTAGTTTAAAATAAATGTATCCATTAGGAAAAACAAATTTGTAAACTAAACTATTAAAATGTTTTGATAACCAATTAACTCACTAATCTAGAGCTTGTGATTGGGATACCAAACATTCGAATTGATAAATAATTTTTATTTTTATTCTAATTTTAAATATTTTCATAGTAGTTTTAAATAAATGTATCCATTAGATAAATACAAATTTGTAAACTAAAATATTAAAAAAAATTTCAACGAAATTCACACACAACTTTAGAGCATCTGATTGAGATATCAAACATTCGAATCGATCAAAAATTTTGATTTTTATTCAACTTTTTAATATTTTTATATTAAACTAATAAATGTATCCATTAGAAAAAAACAAAGTGGTAAACTACACTATTAAAATCTTTTATTAAACAATTCACTTACTTATCTACAGCTGGTGATTGAAATATCAAACAATTAAATCGATCAATAACTTTGATTTTTATTCAACTTTTTAATACGTTCTGATCTAGACCTGGTGATTGGGATATCAAACATTCGAATCGATCAATAATTTTTATTTTTATTCTAATTTTAAATATTTTCATAGTAGTTTAAAATAAATGTATCCATTAGAAAAAAACATATTTGTAAACTAAACTATTAAAATCTTTTGGTACACATTTGACTTACTGACCTAGATCTGGTGATTGAGATATCAAACATTCGAATCGATCAATAATTTTTGTTTTTATTCAAATTTTTAATATTTTCATAGTAATTTAAAATAAATGTATCCATTAGGAAAAACAAATTTTTAAACTAAAATATTAAAATCTTTTGATACACAATTAACTCACTAATCTAAAACTGGTGATTGGAATACTAAACATTCGAATCGATAAGTAATTTTTAATTTATTCTAATTTTAAATATTTGCAGAGTAGTTTAAAATAAATGTCTCGGTTAGAAAAAAACAAATTTGTAAACTTAAATATTAAAATCTTTTGATACACAATTCACTCACTGATCTAGAGCTGGTGATTGGGATATCAAA
This sequence comes from Tipula confusa, assembly GCA_963556175.1. NCBI lineage: Eukaryota > Metazoa > Arthropoda > Insecta > Diptera > Tipulidae > Tipula > Tipula confusa. The sequence goes on along the minus strand of CAUVYK010000202.1, from coordinate 104,358 downwards.
CAGTTGAATCGATCTGTAATTTTTATATTTATTCTAATTTTTAATATTTTCATAGGATTATAAAAGGAATGTATCGATTAGGAAAAAACAAATTGGTAAACTAAAATATTAAAATCTTTTGATACACAATTCACTTACTGATCTAGAGCTGGTGATTGGGATATCAAACATTCGAATCGATCAGTAATTTTTATTTTTATTCTAATTTTAAATATTTTCATAGAAGTTTAAAATAAATGTATCCATTAGGAAAAACAAATTTGTAAACTAAAATATTAAAATCTTTTGATAATCAATTAACTCACTAATCTAGAGCTGGTGATTGGGATACCAAACATTCGGATCGATAAATAATTTTTATTTTTATTCTAATTTTAAATATTTTCATAGTAGTTTAAAAAAACAGTATCGATTAGAAAAAAACAAATTTTGTAAACTTAAATATTAAAATCTTTTGATACACAATTCACTCACTGATCTAGAGCTGATGATTGGGATATCAAACATTTGAATCGATCTGTAATTTTTATATTTATTTTAATTTTTAATATTTTCATAGGATTATAAAAGGAATGTATCGATTAGGAAAAAACAAATTTGTAAACTAAAATATTAAAATCTTTTGATACACAATTTACTTACTGATCTAGAGCTGGTGATTGGGATACCAAACATTCGAATCGATAAATAATTTTTATTTTTATTCTAATTTTAAATATTTTCATAGTAGTTTAAAATAAATGTATCCATTAAAAAAAAATCAAATTTGTAAAATAAAATATTCAAATCTCTTGATACACTATTCACTCACTGATCTGGAAATGGTGATTGAGAAATCAAACATTCGAAACGATCAATAATTTTTATTTTTATTTTAATTTTTAATATTTTCATAGTAGTTTAAAATAAATTTATCGATTAGGAAAAAACAAATTTGTAAACTAAAATATTAAAATTTTTTTAGACGAAATTCACTCACTGATCTAGAGCTGGTGATTGGGATGTCAAACATTCGAATCGATCAGTAATTTTTATTTTTATTTCTAATTTTAAATATTTTAATAGTAGTTTAAAATAAATGTATCCATTAGAAAAAAACAAATTTGTAAACTATACAATTAAAATCTTTTAAAACGCAATTCACTAACTGGTCTAGAGTTGGTGATTGAGGTATCAAACATTTGAATCGATCAATAATTTTTATTTTTATTCTAATTTTAAATATTTTCATAGTAGCTTAAAATAAATGTTTCCATTAGAAAAAAAAATAAAAATTTGTAAAATAAAATATTAATTCTTTTGATACACAATTCACTCACTGATCTAAAGCTGGTAATTGGGATATTAAACATTCGAAACCATCAATAATTTTTATTTTAATTCTAATTTTTAATATTTAAAAATTAGAATTAATTATTTTTTTTGATACACAATCCACTTACTGATCTAAAGCTGGTGAATGGGATATTAAACATTCGAAACGATCAATAATTTTTATTTTAATTCTAATTTTAAATATTTTCATTGTAGTTTAAAATAAATGTATCCATTAGAAAAAAACAAATTTGTAAACTAAACTATTAAAATCTTTTGATACACAATTCACTCACTAATCTAAAGCTGGTAATTGGAATATTAAACATTCGAATCGATCAGTAATTTTTATTTTTATTCAAATCTTAAATATTTTCATAGTAGTTCAAAATAAATGTATCGATTAGAAAAAAACAAATTTGGAAACTAAAATATTAAACAATTTTTCAACGAAATTCACACACAACTTTAAAGCATCTGATTGAGATATCAAACATTCGAATCGATCAAAAAATTTTATTTTTATTCAATTTTTTAATATTTTCATAGTAGTTTAAAATAAATGTATCCATTAGAAAAAGACAAATTTAAAAACTACACTATTAAAATCTTTTGTTAAACAATTCACTAACTTATCTACAGCTGGTGATTGAAATATCAAACAATTGAATCGATCAATAACTTTGATTTTTGTTCAACTTTTTAATATGTTCTGATCTAGACATAGTATTTGGGATATCAAACATTTGAATCGATCAATAATTTTCATTTTTAATCTAATTTTTAATATTTTCATAGTAGTTTAAAATAAATGTATCCATTAGGAAAAACAAATTTGTAAACTAAAATATTAAAATCTTTTGATAATCAATTAACTCACTAATCTAGAGCTGGTGATTGGGATACCAAACATTCGAATCGATAAATAATTGTTATTTTTATTCTAATTTTAAATATTTTCATAGTAGTTTAAAAAAACAGTATCGATTAGAAAAAAACAAATTTGTAAACATAAATATTAAAATCTTTTGATACACAATTCACTCACTGATCTAGAGCTGGTGATTGGGATATCAAACATTTGAATCGATCTGTAATTTTTATATTTATTCTAATTTTTAATATTTTCATAGGGTTATAAAAGAAATGTATCGATTAGGAAAAAACAAATTTGTTAACTAAAATATTAAAATCTTTTGATACACAATTCACTTACTGATCTAAAGCTGGTGATTAGGATATCAAACATTCGAAACTAAAAACTAAACTATCAAATCTTTTGAAACACAATTCACTTACTGATCCAGAGCTGGTGATTGGGAAATCAAACATTCGAATTGATCAATAAATTTTATTTTTATTCTAATTTTTAGTATTTTCATTGTTGTTTAAAATAAATTTATCCATTAGAAAAAGGCAAATTTGTTAATTAAAATATTAAAATATTTTGATACATAATTCACTCACTGATCTTCAGATGGTGATTGATATATATAAACATTTAAATCGATCAATAACTTTGATTTTTATTCTAATTTTAAATATTTTCATAGTTTTAAATATTTTCATATTTTCAATTTTAATGTTTAATATCCCAATCACCAGCTCTAAATCAGTGAGTGAATTGTGTATCGAAAGATTATAATATTGAAGTTTTAATTTCGTCTAAACAATTTTTAAAATTTTAGCTCACAAATTGGGTTTTTCCTAAAGGATACTTTTATTTTAAACTACTATGAAAATATTAAAAATTAGAATAAAAATAAAAATTATTGATCGATTCAAATGTTTGATATCCCAATCACCAGCTCTAGATAAGTAAGTGAATTGTGTATCAAAAGATTTTAAAAGTTTATTTTACAAATTTGTTTTTTCTAATGGATACTTTTATTTTAAACTACTATGAACATATTTAAAAGTTGAATACAAATCAAAATTATTGATCGATTCAAAAGTTTGATATTTCAATCACCAGCTCGAGATCACTGAGTGAATTGTTTATCAAAAGATTTGAAAAGTTTAGTTTACAAATTTGTTTTTACCTAATGAATACATTTATTTTATGCTGCTGTGAAAACATTAAAAATAAGAATAAACATAAAAATTATTGATCGTTTCTAATTTTTAATCTCCCAGTCACCAGTCTAGATCAGTGAGTGAATTGTGTATCAAAAGATTTTAATATTTTAGTTCACAAATTTGTTTTTTTCTAATGGATACTTTTATTTTAAACTTCTATGAAAATTTAAAAAATAGAATTAAAATAAAAATTATTTATCGATTCGAATGTTTGACATCCCAATCACCAGCTCTATATCAGTGAGTGAATTGTGTATCAAAAGATTTTAATAGTTTAGTTTACAAATTTGTTTTTTTCTAATGGATACATTTATTTTAAACTACTATGAAAATATTAAAATTTTGAACAAAAATAAAAATTACTGATCGATTCGAATGTTTGATATCCCAATCACCAGCTCTAGATCAGTGAGTGAATAGTGTATTAAAAGATTTTAATAATTTAGTTTACAAATTTGTTTTTTTCTAATGGATACATTTATTTTAAACTATTATGAAAACATTAAAAATTGGAATAAAAATACAAATTTTTGATTAATGCGAATGTTTGATATCCCAATCACCAGCTCCAGATCAGTGAGTGAATTGTGTATCAAAAGATATTATTAGTTTAGTTTACAAATTTGATGTTTTCTGATGGGTACATTTATTTTAAACTACTATGAAAATATTAAAAATTAAAATTTAAAAAAATAATTATCGTTTCCAATATTTGATATCCCAATCACCAGCTCAAGATCAGTGAATGAATTGTGTATCAAAAGATTTTAATAGTTTAGTTTACAAATTTGTTTTTTTCTAATGGATATATTTATTTTAAACTACAATGAAAATATTAAAAATAAGAAAAAAAATAAAAATTATTGATCGTTTCGAATGTTTGATATTTTAGTAACCAGCTCTAGATCAGTGAGTGAATTGTGTATCAAAAGATTTATAGATTAGTTTACAAATTTGTTTACTCTAATGGATACATTTAATTTAAACTACTATGAAAATATTTAATATTTGAACAAAAAAAAAATTACTGATCGATTCGTATGTTTGATATCCCAATCACAAGCTCTTCATCAGAGAAAGAATTTTGTATCAAAAGATTTTAATAATTTAGTTTACAAACTTGTTTTTTCCTAATGGATACATTTATTTTAAACTACTATAAAAATGTTAAAAATTAGAATTAATATAAAAATTAATGATCGATTCGAATGTTTGATATCCCATTCACCAGTTCTAGATCAGTAAATATTTTAGTTTACAAATTTGATTTTTTCTAATGGAAACATTTATTTTAAACTACTTTGAAAATATTAAATATTAGAATTAAAATACAAATTTTTGATCAATGCGAATGTTTGATATCCCAATCACCAGCTCCAGATCAGTGAGTGAATTGTGTATCAAAAGATTATATTAGTTTAGTTTACAAATTTGTTTTTTTCTAATGGATACATTTATTTTAAACTACTATGAAAATATTAAAAGTAAGAATAAAAATACAAATTTTTGATCAATGCGAATGTTTGATAGCCCAATCACCAGCTCAAGATCAGTGAGGAAATTGTGTATCAAAAGATTTTAATTGTTTAGTTTACAAATTTGTTTTTTTCTAATGAATACATTTATTTTAAACTACTATGAAAATATTAAAAATTAGAATACAAATACAAATTTTTGGTCAATGCGAATGTTTGGTACCTCAATCAAAAGCTCTTAAGCTGCAAGTGAATTTCGTCAAAAAAAATATTAATATTTTAGTTTACAAATTTGTTTTTTCTAATCGATACCTTTATTTTAAACTATTATGAAAATATTAAAAATTATAATAAAAACAAAAGTTTTTCATTGGTTCGAATGTTTTATATCTCAATCACAAGAACTAGATCAGTAAGTGAATTGTGTATCAAAAGATTTTAATATTTTAGTTTTCAAGCTTGTTTTTTTCTAATGGATACGTTTATTTTAATCCACTATGAACATATTAAAAAGTTTAATAAAAAAAAAATTATTGATCGATTCGAATGTTTGATACCCCAATCACTGGCTCCAGATTAGCGAGTTCATTGAGTTTCAAAAGATTTTAATAGTTTAGTTTACAAATTAGTTTTTTTCTCCTGGATACATTTATTTTAAACTACTATGAAAATTTTATAAATTAGAATAAAAATAAATATTATTGATCAATGCAAATGTTTGGTACCTCAATCAAAATCTCTTAAGCTGCAAGTGAATTTCGTCTAAAAAAATATTAATATTTTAGTTTACAAATTTGTTTTTTTCTAATCGATACCTTTATTTTAAACTATTATGAAAATATTAAAAATTATAATAAAAACAAAAGTTTTTTATTGATTCGAATGTTTGATATCTCAATCACCAGCTCTAGATCAGTGAGTGAATTGTATATTAAAAGATTTTATTAATTTAGTTGACAAATTTGTTTTTTTCTAATCGATACATTTTTTTTAAACTTCTATGAATATATTAAAAATTATAATAAAAATAAACATTATTTATCAATTTTAATGTTTAATATCCCAATCACCAGCTCTAAATCAGTGAGTGAATTGTGTATCGAAAGATTATGATATTGAAGTTTTAATTTCGTCTAAACAATTTTTAAAATTTTAGCTCACAAATTGGGTTTTTCCTAAAGGATACTTTTATTTTAAACTACTATGAAAATATTAAAAATTAGAATAAAAATAAAAATTATTGATCGATTCAAATGTTTGATATCCCAATCACCAGCTCTAGATAAGTAAGTGAATTGTGTATCAAAAGATTTTAAAAGTTTATTTTACAAATTGGTTTTTTCTAATGGATACTTTTATTTTAAACTACTATGAACATATTTAAAAGTTGAATACAAATCAAAATTATTGATCGATTCAAAAGTTTGATATTTCAATCACCAGCTCGAGATCAGTGAGTGAATTGTGTATCAAAAGATTTTAATAGTTTAGTTTACAAATTTGTTTTTTTCTAATGGATACATTTATTTTAAACTACTATGAAAATATTACAATTTTGAACAAAAATAAAAATTACTGATCGATTCGAATGTTTGATATCCCAATCACCAGCTCTAGATCAGTGAGTGAATTGTGTATCACAAGATTTTAATATTTATGTTTACAAATTTGTTTTTTTCTAATCGATACTGTTTTTTTAAATTACTATGAAAATATTTAAAATTAGAAAATTATGAAAATATTAAAAATTAGAATAAAAATACAAATTTTTGATTAATGCGAATGTTTGATATCCCAATCACCAGCTCCAGATCAGTGAGTGAATTGTGTATCAAAAGATATTATTAGTTTAGTTTATAAATTTGTTTTTTTCTAATGGGTACATTTATTTTAAACTACTATGAAAATATTAAAAATTAAAATTTAAAAAAAATAATTATCGTTTCCAATATTTGATATCCCAATCACCAGCTCAAGATCAGTGAATGAATTGTGTATCAAAAGATTTTAATAGTTTAGTTTATAAATTTGTTTTTTTCTAATGGATATATTTATTTTAAACTACAATGAAAATATTAAAAATAAGAAAAAAAATACAAATTTTCGATCAATGCGAATGTTTGATATCCTAATCACAAACTCTAGATCATTGAGTGAATTGTGTATCAAAAGTTATTAATAGTTTAGTTTACAAATTTGTTTTTTCTGATGGATAAATTTATTTTAAACTACTATGAAAATATTAAAAATTAGAATATAAATAAAAATTATTGATCGATTCGAATGTTTGATATTTTAGTAACCAGCTCTAGATCAGTGAGTGAATTGTGTATCAAAAGATTTATAGATTAGTTTACAAATTTGTTTACTCTAATGGATACATTTAATTTAAACTACTATGAAAATATTTAAAATTTGAACAAAAAAAAAATTACTGATCGATTCGTATGTTGGATATCCCAATCACCAGCTCTAGATCAGTGAGTGAATTGTGTATCAAAAGATTTTAAGAGTTTAGTTAAATTTGTAACTATTAAAGATTTTAATAGTTACAAATTTGTTTTTACCTAATGAATACATTTATTTTATGCTGCTGTGAAAACATTAAAAATAAGAATAAATATAAAAAATTATTGATCGTTTCTAATGTATGATCTCCCAGCCACCAGTCTAGATCAGTGAGTGAATTGTGTATCAAAAGATTTTAATATTTTAGTTTACAAATTTGTTTTTTTCTAATGGATACTTTTATTTTAAACTTCTATGAAAATATTAAAAATAGAATTAAAATAAAAATTATTTATCGATTCGAATGTTTGACATCCCAATCACCAGCTCTAGATCAGTGAGTGAATTGTGTATCAAAAGATTTTAATAGTTTAGTTTACAAATTTGTTTTTTTATAATGGATACATTTATTTTAAACTACTATGAAAATATTAAAATTTAGAACAAAAATAAAAATTACTGATCGATTTGAATGTTTGATATCCCAATCACCAGCTCTAGATCAGTGAGTGAATAGTGTATCAAAAGATTTTAATAGTTTAGTTTACACATTTGTTTTTTTCTAATGGATACATTTATTTTAAACTATTATGAAAATATTAAAAATTAGAATAAAAATACAAATTTTTGATTAATGCGAATGTTTGATATCCCAATCACCAGCTCCAGATCAGTGAGTGAATTGTGTATCAAAAGATATTATCAGTTTAGTTTACAAATTTGTTTTTTTCTAATGGGTACATTTATTTTAAACTACTATGAAAATATTAAAAATTAAAATTTAAAAAAAATTATTGATCGTTCCCAATATTTGATATCAAAATCACCAGCTCAAGATCAGTGAATGAATTGTGTATCAAAAGATTTTAATAGTTTAGTTTACAAATTTGTTTTTTTCTAATGGATACATTTATTTCAAACTACAATGAAAATATTAAAAATTAGAAAAAAATACAAATTTTCGATCAATGCAAATGTTTGATATCCTAATCACAAACTCTAGATCATTGAGTGAATTGTGTATCAAAAGATATTAATAGTTTAGTTTACAAATTTGTTTTTTCTGATGGATAAATTTATTTTAAACTACTATGAAAATATTAAAAATTAGAATATAAATAAAAATTATTGATCGATTCGAATGTTTGATATTTTAGTAACCAGCTCTAGATCAGTGAGTGAATTGTGTATCAAAAGATTTATAGATTAGTTTACAAATTTGTTTACTCTAATGGATACATTTAATTTAAACTACTATGAAAATATTTAAAATTTGAACAAAAAAAAAATTACTGATCGATTCGTATGTTTGATATCCCAATCACCAGCTCTAGATCAGTGAGTGAATTGTGTATCAAAAGATTTTAATAGTTTAGTTTACAAATTTGTTTTTTTCTAATGGATACATTTATTTTAAACTACTATGAAAATATTAAAATTTTGAACAAAAATTAAAAATCCGGATGGATTCGAATGTTTGATATCCCAATCACCAGCTCTAGATCAGTGAGTGAATAGTGTATCAAAAGATTTTAATAGTTTAGTTTACAAATTTGTTTTTTTCTAATGGATACATTTATTTTAAACTACTATGAAAATATTGAAAATTAGAATAAAAATACAAATTTTTGATCAATGCGAATGTTTGGTTTCCCAATCACCAGCTCCAGATCAGTGAGTGAATTGTGTATCAAAAGATTTTATTAGTTTAGTTTACAAATTTGTTTTTTTCTAATGGGTACATTTATTTTAAACTACAATGAAAATATTAAAAATTAGAATTAAAAAAAAATTATTGATCGTGTCTAATGTTTGATATCCCAATCACCAGCTCAAGATCAGTGAGTGAATTGTGTATCAAAAGATTTTAATAGTTTAGTTAACAAATTTGTTTTTTCTAATGGATACATTTATTTTAAACTACTATGAAAATATTAAAAATTAGAATAAAAATACAAATTTTTGATCAATGCGAATGTTTGATATCCCAATCACAAACCCTAGATCAGTGAGTGAATTGTGTATCAAAAGATTTGAATAGTTTAGTTTACAAATTTGTTTTTTTCTAATCGATACATTTATTTTAAACTTCTATAAAAATATTAAAAATTATAATAAAAATAAAAATTATGTATCGGTTCGAATGTTTGATATCCCATTCACCAGCTCTAGATCAGTGAGTGAATTGTGTATAATAATATTTTAATAGTTTAGTTTACAAATTTGTTTTTTTTTTAATGGATACATTTATTTTAATTTACTATGAAAATATTAAAAATTATAATTAAAATAAAAATTATTGATCGATTCGAATGTTTGATATCACAATCACTAGCTCTAGATCAGTTAGTGAATTGTGTATCAAAAGGTTTTAATATTTTAATTAACCAATTTGTTATTTTCTAATGGACACATTTATTTTAAGCTTCTATGAAAATATTAAAAATTAAAATAAAAATAAAAATTATTGATCGATTCGAATAATGGATACATTTATTTTAAACTTCAATTAAAATATTAAAAAGTTGAATAAAAATCAAAATTATTTATCGGTTTAAAAGTTTGATGAATCAATCAAAAATTCTTAAACTGGAGATGAATCTCGCCTAAAATAATTTTAATATTTTAGCTCAAAAATTGGGTTTTTCCTAATGGATACATTTATTTTAAACTACTATGAAAATATTAAAAATTAGAATAAAAATAAAAATTCTTGATCGTTTTGAATGTTTAATATCCCAATAACCAACCCTAGATCAGTGAGTGAATTGTGTATCAAAATATTTGAATAGTTTAGTTCACAAATTTGTATTTTCAAATGGATTCATTTATTTTAAACTACTATGAAAATATTAAAAATTAGAATAAAAATAAAAACTATTGATCGATTCGAATGTCTGATATCCCAATCACAAGCTCTTGATCAGAGAAAGAATTGTGTATCAAAAGATTTTAATATTTTAGTTTACAAACTTGTTTTTCCTAATGGATACAAGTATTTTAAACTTCTATAAAAATGTTAAAAATTAGAATAAATATAAAAATTAATGATCGATTCGAATGTTTGATATCCCATTCACCAGTTCTAGATCAGTAAATATTTTAGTTTACAAATTTGATTTTTTCTAATCGGTACATTTATTTTAAACTTCTATGAAAATATTAAAAATTAGAATAAAAATACAAATTTTTGATCAATGCGAATGTTTGATATCCCAATCACCAGCTCCAGATCAGTGAGTGAATTGTGTATTAAAAGATTTTATTAGTTTAGTTTACAAATTTGTTTTTTTCTAATGGAAACATTTTTTTTAAGCTACTATGAAAATAATAAAAATTAGAATAAAAAAAAAATTATTGATCGTTTCTAATGTTTTATATCCCAATCACCAGCTCAAGATCAGTGAGTGAATTGTTTATCAAAAAATTTTAATAGTTTAGTTTACAAATTTATTTTTTTCCTAATGGATACATTTATTTTAAACTACTATGAAAATATTAAAAATTAGAATTAAAAAAAAATTATTGATCGTTTCTAATGTTTGATATCCCAATCACCAGCTCAAGATCAGTGAGTGAATTGTGTATCAAAAGATTTTAATAGTTTAGTTTACAAATTTGTTTTTTTCTAATGAATACATTTATTTTAAACTGCTATGAAAATATTAAAAATTAGAATAAAAATACCAATTTTTGATCAATGCGAATGTTTGATATCCCAATCACCAGCTCTAGATCAGTGAGTGAATAGTGTATCAAAAGATTTTAATAGTTTAGTTTACAAATTTGTTTTTTTCTAATGGATACATTTATTTTAAACTACTATGAAAATATTGAAAATTAGAATAAAAATACAAATTTTTGATCAATGCGAATGTTTGATATCCCAATCACCAGCTCCAGATCAGTGAGTGAACTCTGTATCAAAAGATTTTATTAGTTTAGTTTACAAATTTGTTTTTTTCTAATGGGTACATTTATTTTAAACTACAATGAAAATATTAAAAATTAGAATTAAAAAAAAATTATTGATCGTTTCTAATGTTTGATATCCCAATCACCAGCTCAAGATCAGTGAGTGAATTGTGAATCAAAAGATTTTAATAGTTTAGTTTACAAATTTGTTTTTTCTAATGGATACATTTATTTTAAACTACTATGAAAATATTGAAAATTAGAATAAAAATACAAATTTTTGATCAATGCGAATGTTTGATATCCCAATCACAAACCCTAGATCAGTGAGTGAATTGTGTATCAAAAGATTTGAATAGTTTAGTTTACAAATTTGTTTTTTTCTAATCGATACATTTATTTTAAACTTCTATGAAAATATTAAAAATTATGTATCGGTTCGAATGTTTGATATCCCATTCACCAGCTCTAGATCAGTGAGTGAATTGTGTATTAAAATATTTTAATAGTTTAGTTTACAAATTTGTTTTTTTTAATGGATACATTTATTTTAATTTACTATGAAAATATTAAAAATTATAATTAAAATAAAAATTATTGATCGATTCGAATGTTTGATATCACAATCACTAGCTCTAGATCAGTGGGTGAATTGTGTATCAAAAAGTTTTAATATTTTAATTAACCAATTTGTTATTTTCTAATGGACACATTTATTTTAAACTTCTATGAAAATATTAAAAATTAAAATAAAAATAAAAATTATTGATCGATTCGAATAATGGATACATTTATTTTAAACTTCAATTAAAATATTAAAAAGTTGAATAAAAATCAAAATTATTTATCGGTTTAAAAGTTTGATGAATCAATCAAAAATTCTTAAACTGGTGATGAATCTCGCCTAAAATAATTTTAATATTTTAGCTCAAAAATTGGGTTTTTCCTAATGGATACATTTATTTTAAACTACTATGAAAATATTAAAAATTAGAATAAAAATAAAAATTATTGATCGTTTTGAATGTTTAATATCCCAATAACCAACCCTAGATCAGTGAGTGAATTGCGTATCAAAATATTTGAATAGTTTAGTTCACAAATTTGTATTTTCTAATGGATTCATTTATTTTAAACTACTATGAAAATATTAAAAATAAGAATAAAAATAAAAACTATTGATCGATTCGAATGTTTGATATCCTAATCACCAGCTCTAGATCAGTGAGTGAATTGTGTATCAAAAGATTTTAATATTTTAGTTTACAAATTTGTTTTTTCTAATAGACACATTTATTTTAAACTTCTATGAAAATATTAAAAATTAAAATAAACATAAAAATTATTTATCGATTCGAATATTTGATATCTCAATCACCAGCTCTAGATCAGTGAGTGAATTGTGTATCAAACGATTTTAATATTTTATTTTACAAATTAGTTTTTTCCCGATGGATACATTTATTTTAAACTTCTACGGAAATATTAAAAAGTTGAATAAAAATCAAAATTATTTATCGGTTCAAAAGTTTGATAAATCAATCTTAAGTTCTTAAACTATGAATAAATCTCGCATAAATTTTTTTTAATATTTTAGCTATCAAATTGGGTTTTTCCTAATGGATACAATTATTTTAAACTACTATGAAAATATTAAAAATTAGAAAAAAAAAAAAAAACTATTGATCGTTTCGAATGTTTAATATCCCAATCACAAGCTCTAGATCAGTGAGTAAATTGTATATCAAAATATTTGAATAGTTTTGTTTACAAATTTGTTTTTTTTTTCTAATGGATTCATTTATTTTAAACTACTATGAAAATATTAAAAATTAGAATAAAAATAAAAACTATTGATCGATTCGAATGTCTGATATCCCAATTACATGCTCTTGATCAGAGAAAGAATTGTGTATCAAAAGATTTTAATATTTTAGTTTACAAACTTGTTTTTTCCTAATGGATACATTTATTTTAAACTAATATAAAAATGTTAAAATTAGAATAAATATAAAAATTAATGATCGATTCGAATGTTTGATATCCCATTCACTAGTTCTAGATCAGTAAATATTTTAGTTTACAAATTTGTTTTTTTCTAATGGGTACATTTATTTTAAACTACAATGAAAATATTAAAAATTAGAATTAAAAAAAAATTATTGATCGTTTCTAATGTTTGATATCCCAATCACCAGCTCAAGATCAGTGAGTGAATTGTGTATCAAAAGATTTTAATAGTTTAGTTTACAAATTTGTTTTTTTCTAATGAATACATTTATTTTAAACTACTATGAAAATATTAAAAATTAGAATAAAAATAAAAATTATTGATCGATTTGAATGTTTTATATCCCAATCACCAGCTCTAGATCAGTGAGTGAATTGTGTATCAAAAGATTTTAATAGTTTAGTTTACAAATATGTTTTTTCTAATGGATAAATTTATTTTTAACTACTATGAAAATATTAAAAATTAGAATAAAAATACAAATTTTTGATCAATGCGAATGTTTGATATCCCAATCACCAGCTCCAGATCAGTGAGTGAATTGTGTATCAAAAGATTTTATTAGTTTAGTTTACAAATTTGTTTTTTCTAATAGAAACATTTATTTTAAACTACTATGAAAATATTAAAAATTAGAGTAAAAATACAAATTTTTGATCAGTGCGAATGTTTGATATCCCAATCACAATTTTTTTAAGCTACTATGAAAATATTAAAAATTACAATAAAAAAAAAATTATTGATTCTTTCTAATGTTTGATATCCCAATCACCAGCTCTAGATCAGTGAGTGAATTGTTTATCAAAAAATTTTAATAGTTTAGTTTACAAATTGTTTTTTTTCTAATGGATAAATTTATTTTAAACTACTATGAAATAATTAAAAGTAAGAATAAAAATACAAATTTTTGATCAATGCGAATGTTTGATAGCCCAATCTTCAGCTCTTGATTAGTGAGTGAATTGTGTATCAAAAGATTTTAATAGTTTAGTTTACAAATTTGTTTTTTTCTAAAGGAAACCTTAATTTTAAACTACTATGAAAATATAAAAAATTAGAAAAAAAATAACAATTATTGATCGATTCAAATGTTCGATACCTCAATCACCAGCTCTCGATCATTGAGTGAATTGTGTATCAAAAGATTTTAATAGTTTAGTTTACAAATTTGTTTTTTCTAATGGATAAACTTATTTTAAACTACTATGAAAATATTAAAAATTAGAATAAAAATACAAATTTTTGATCAATGCGAATAATTGATATCCCAATCACCAGCTCCAGATCAGTGAGTGAATTGTGTATCAAAAGATTTAATTAGTTTAGTTTACAAATTGGTTTTTTTCTAATGGGTACATTTATTTTAAACTACTATGAAAATATTAAAAATTAGAATTAAAAAAAATTATGGATCGTTTCTAATGTTTGATATCCCAATCACCAGCTCAAGATCAGTGAGTGAATTGTGTATCAAAAGATTTTAATAGTTTAGTTTACAAATTTATTTTTTTCTAATGGATACATTTATTTTAAACTACTATGAAAATATTAAAAATTAGAATTAAAAAAAAATTATTAATCGTTTCTAATGTTTGATATCCCAATCACCAGCTCAAGATCAGTGAGTGAATTGTGTATCAAAAGATTTTAATAGTTTAGTTTACAAATTTGTTTTTTTCTAATGAATACATTTATTTTAAACTACTATGAAAATATTAAAAATTAGAATAAAAATACCAATTTTTGATCAATGCGAATGTTTGATATCCCAATCACCAGCTCTAGATCAGTGAGTGAATAGTGTATCAAAAGATTTTAATAGTTTAGTTTACAAATTTGTTTTTTGCTAATGGATACATTTATTTTAATTTACTATGAAAATATTGAAAATTTGAATAAAAATACAAATTTTTGATCAATGCGAATGTTTGATATCCCAATCACCTGCTCCAGATCAGTGAGTGAATTGTGTATCAAAAGATTTTATTAGTTTAGTTTACAAATTTGTTTTTTTCTAATGGGTACATTTATTTTAAACTACAATGAAAAAATTAAAAATTTAAAATTAAAAAAAATTATTGATCGTTTCTAATGTTTGATATCCCAATCACAAGAACTACATCAGTAAGTGAATTGTGTATCAAAAGATTTTAATAGTTTAGTTTACAAATTTGTTTTTTTCTAATGGAAACATTTTTTTTAAGCTACTATGAAAATAATAAAAATTAGAGTAAAAAAAAAATTATTGATCGTTTCTAATGTTTGATATCCCAATCACCAGCTTTAGATCAGTGAGTGAATTGTTTATCAAAAAATTTTAATAGTTTAGTTTACAAATTTGTTTTTATCTAAAGGAAACCTTAATTTTAAACTACTATGAAAATATAAAAAATTAGAATAAAAATAACAATTATTGATCGAATCAAATGTTTGATACCTCAATCACCAGCTCTCGATCATCGAGTGAATTGTGTATCAAAAGATTTTAATAGTTTAGTTTACAAATTTGTTTTTTCTAATGGATAAATTTATTTTAAACTACTATGAAAATATTAAAAATTAGAATAAAAATACAAATTTTTGATCAATGCGAATAATTGATATCCCAATCACCAGCTCCAGATCAGTGAGTGAATTGTGTATCAAAAGATTTAATTAGTTTAGTTTACAAATTTGTTTTTTTCTAATAGATACATTTATTTTAAACTACTATGAAAATATTTAAAATTAGAACAAAAAAAAAATTACTGATCGATTCGAATGTTTGATATCCCAATCAACAGCTCAAGATCAGTGAGTGAATTGTGTATCAAAAGATTTTAATAGTTTAGTTTACAAATTTGTTTTTTTCTAATAGATACATTTATTTTAAACTACTATAAAAATATTAAAAATTAGAATAAAAATAAAAATTATGTATCGGTTCGAATGTTTGATATCCCAATCACCAGCTCTTGATCAGTGAGTAAATTGTTTATCAAAAAATTGTAATAGTTTAGTTTACAAATTTGTTTTTTCCTAATGGATAAATTTATTTTAAACTACTATGAAAATAATAAAAGTAAGAATAAAAATACAAATTTTTGATCAGTGCGAATGTTTGATAGCCCAATCACCAGCTCTAGATTAGTGAGTGAATTGTGTATCAAAAGATTTTAATAGTTAACAAATTTGTTTTTTTCTAAAGGAATCCTTAATTTTAAACTACTATGAAAATATAAAAAATTAGAATAAAAATAACAATAATTGATCGATTTAAATGTTTGATACCTCAATCACCAGCTCTAGATCATTTAGTGAATTGTGTATCAAAAGATTTTAATAGTTTAGTTTACAAATTTATTTTTTCTAATGAATACATTTATTTCAAACTACTATGAAATTATTAAAAATTAGAATAAAAATACAAATTTTTGTTCAATGCGAATGTTTGATATCCCAATCACCAGCTCCAGATCAGTGAGTGAATTGTGTATCAAAAGATTTTATTAGTTTAGTTTACAAATTTGTTTTTTCTAATGGGTACATTTATTTTAAACTTCTATGAAAATATTAAAAATTAGAATTTAAAAAAAATTATTGATCTATTCTAATGTTTGATATCCCAATCACCAGCTCAAGATCAGTGAGTGAATTGTGTATCAAAAGATTTTAATAGTTTAGTTTACAAATTTGTGTTTTTCTAATGGATACATTTATTTTAAACTCCTATGAAAATATTAAAAATTAGAATTAAAATACAAATTTTTGATCAATGTGAATGTTTGATATCCCACTCACAAGAACTAGATCAGTGAGTGAATTGTGTATCAAAAGATTTTAATAGTTTAGTTTACAAATTTGTTTTTTTCTAATGGACACATTTATTTTAAACTACTATGAAAATATCAAAAATTAGAATTAAAAACAATAATTGATCGTTTCTAATGTTTGATATCTCAATCACTAGCTCCAGATCAGTGAGTGAATTGTGTATCAAAAGATTTTATTAGTTTAGTTTACAAAATTGTTTTCTTCTAATGGATACATTTATTTTAAACTACTATGAAAATATTAAAAATTATAATAAAAAAAAATAATTGATCTTTTCTAATGTTTGATATCCCAATCACCAGCTCTAGATCAGTGAGTGAATTGTTTATCAAAAAATTTTAAAAGTTTAGTTTACAACTTTGTTTTTTCCTAATGGATAAATTTATTTTAAACTTCTATGAAAATATTAAAAGTAAGAATAACAATACAAATTTTTGATCAATGCGAATGTTTGATAGCCCAATCACCAGCTCTTGATTAGTGAGTGAATTGTGTATCAAAAGATTTTAATAGTTTAGTTTACAAATTTGTTTTTTTCTAATAGATTTGAATATTTGATATCCCAGTCATAACCTCTAAAATAGAGAATGAATTGTGTTTAAAAAGATTTTACTAGTTTCGTTCAGAAATTTGTTTTTTTTCTAATGGATACAATTATTTTAAATTTCTATGAAAATATTAAAAATTAGAATAAAATAAAAATTATTGATCGATTCGAATGTTTGATATTTTAGTAACCAGCTCTAAATCAGTGAGTGAATTGTGTATCAAAAGATTTTAATAGTTTAGTTTACAAATTTGTTTATTCTAATTGATACATATATTTTAAACTTCTATGAAAATATTAAAAATTAGAATAAAAAAATATATTATTGATTAATGCGAATGTTTGATATCCCAATCACCAGCTCTAGAGCAGTGAGTGAATTGTGTGTAAAAAGATTTGAATAGTCTAGTTCACAAATTTGTTTTTTTCTAATGGATACATTTATTTTAAACTACTATAAAAATATTTAAAATTAGAATAAAAATAAAAATTATTAATCGATTCGAATGTGTGATAGCCCAATCATCAGCTCTAGATCAGTGAGTGAATTGTGTATCAAAATATTTGAATAGTTTAAATTACAAATTTGTTTTTTTTTTCTAGTGGATTCATTTATTTTAAACTACTATGAAAATGGTAAAAATTAGAATTAAAAAAAATTATTGATCGTTTCTTATGTTTGATATCCCAATCACCAGCTCTAGATCAGTGAGTGAATAGTGTATCAAAAGATTTGAATAGTTTAGTTTACCAATTTGTTTTTTTTTTAATGGATACATTTATTTTAAATTACTATGAAAATATTAAAAAATAAAATAAAAATACAAATTTTTGATCAATGCGAATATTTTATATCCCAATCACAAGAACTAGATCAGTGAGTGAATTGTGTATCAAAAGATTTTAGTAGTTTAGTTTACAAATTTATTTTTTTCTAATCGATACATTTATTTTAAACTACTATGAAAATATTAATAATTAGAATAAAAAAAAAATTGATCTTTTCTAATGTTTGATATCCCAATCACCAGCTCTAGATCAGTGAGTGAATTGTTTATCAAAAAATTTTAATAATTTTGTTTACAAATTTGTTTTTTCCTAATAATTAAATTTATTTTAAACTACTATGAAAATATTAAAAGTAAGAATAAAAATACAAATTTTTGATCAATGCGAATGTTTGATAGCCCAATCACCAGCTCTATATTAGTGAGTGAATTGTGTATCAAAAGATTTTAATAGTTTAGTTATAAATTTGTTTTTTTCTAAAAGAAACCTTAGTTTTAAACTACTATGAAAATATAAAAAATTAGAATAAAAATAACAATTATTGATCGATTCAAATGTTTGATACCTCAATCACCAGCTCTAGATCATTGAGTGAATTGTGTATCAAAAGATTTTAATAGTTTTGTTTACAAATTTGTTTTTTCTAATGGATAAATTTATTTTAAACTACTATAGAAAATATTTAAAATAAGAATTAGAATAAAAATTATTGATCGATTAGAATTTTTGATATCGCAGTCACCACCTCTAAAATAAAGATTGAATTGTGTATCAAAATATTTTAATAATTTCGTTCCGAAATTGGTTTTTTTTTCTAATGGATACATTTATTTTAAACTTCTATGAAAATATTAAAAATTAATATAAAGAATAAAAATTATTGATCAATGCGAATGTTTGATACCTTAATCACCAGCTCTAGATCGGTGAGTGAATTGTTTATCAAAAGATTTGAATAGTTTAGTTTACAAATTTGTTTTTTCTAATGGAATCATTTATTTTAAAC
Organism: Tipula confusa; assembly: GCA_963556175.1. Classification (NCBI taxonomy): domain Eukaryota; kingdom Metazoa; phylum Arthropoda; class Insecta; order Diptera; family Tipulidae; genus Tipula; species Tipula confusa. The sequence goes on along the minus strand of CAUVYK010000202.1, from coordinate 84,901 downwards.
TACTATGAAAATATTAATAAAATATAAATAAAAATAAAAATTATTGATCGATTCGAATGTTTGATATTTCAATCACCAGCTCTAGATCAGTGAGTGAATTGTGTATCAAAAGATTTAAATAGTTTAGTTTACAAATTTGTTTTTTCTAATGGAATCATTTATTTTAAACTACTATGAAAATATTAATAAAATATAAATAAAAATAAAAATTATTGATCGATTCGAATGTTTGATATTTCAATCACCAGCTCTAGATCAGTGAGTGAATTGTGTATCAAAAGATTTAAATAGTTTAGTTTACAAATTTGTTTTTTTCTAATTGATACATTTATTTTAATTTACTATGAAAATATTAAAAATTAAAATAAAAAACAATATTATTGATCAATGCGAATGTTTGATATCCCAATCACCAGCTCTAGATCAGTGAGTGAATTGTGTATAAAAAGATTTGAATAGTTTAGTTTACAAATTTGTTTTTTTTTTCTAATATATATATTTATTTTAAACTACTACGAAAATATTAAAAATTAGAATAAAAAAAAATTATTGATCAATGCGAATGTTTGATATCCCAATCACCAGCCCTTGATCAGTGAGTGAATTGTGTATCAAAAGATTTGAATAGTTTAGTTTCCAAATTTGTTTTTTTCTAATGGATACATTTATTTTAAACTACTATAAAAATATTAAAAATTAGAATAAAAATACAAATTTTGATCAATGCGAATGTTTGATATCCCAATCACCAGCTCCAGATCAGTGAGTGAATTGTGTATCAAAAGATTTGAATAGTTTAGTTTACAAATTTGTTTTTTTCTAATAGATACATGTATTTTAAACTTCTATGAAAATATTAAAAATTAGAATAAAAATAAAAATTATTGATCGATTTGAATGTTTGATATCCCATTCACCAGCTCTATATCAGTGAGTGAATTGTGTATCAAAAGAATTCAAAAATTTAGTTTACACATTTGTTTTTTTCTAATAGATAAATTTATTTTAAACTACTATGAAAATATTAAAAATAAGTAAAAAAAAAATTATTGATCGTTTCTAATATTTGATATCCCAATCACCAGCTCAGTGGGTGAATTGTGTATCAAAAAATTTTAATAGTTTAGTTTACAAATTTGTTTTTTCCTAATGGATAAATTTATTTTAAACTACTATGAAAATATTAAAAGTAAGAATAACAATACAAATTTTTGAACAATGCGAATAATTGATAGCCCAATCACCAGCTCTAGATTAGTGAGTGAATTGTTTATCAAAAGATTTTAATAGCTTAGTTTACAAATTTGTTTTTTTCTAAATGATACCTTAATTTTAAACTACTATGAAAATATAAATAATTAGAATAAAAATAACAATTATTGATCAATTCAAATGTTTAATACCTCAATCACCAGCTCTAGATCATTGAGTGAATTGTGTATCAAAAGACTTTAATAGTTTAGTTTACAAATTTGTTTTTTCTAATGGATTTGAATATTTGATATCCCAGTCACCACCTCTAAAATAGAGAGTAAATTGTGTATCAAAAGATTTTACTAGTTTCGTTCAGAAATTTGTTTTTTTCTAATGGATACATTTATTTTAAATTTCTATGAAAATATTAAAAATTAGAATAAAAATAAAAATTATTGATCGATTCGAATGTTTGATATTTTAGTAACCAGCTCTAGATTAGTGAGTGAATGGTGTATGAAAAGATTTTAGTAGTTTAGTTCACAAATTTGTTTTTTTCTAATTAATACATTTATTTAAAACTTCTATGAAAATATTAAAAATTAGAATAAAAAAACATATTATTGATCAATACGAATGTTTGATATCCCAATCACCAGCTCTAGATCAGTGAGTGAATTGTGTGTAAAAAGATTTGAATAGTTTAGTTCACAAATTTGTTTTTTTCTAATGGATACATTTATTTTAAACTACTATAAAAATATTTAAAATTAGAATAAAAATAAAAATTATTAATCGATTCGAATGTTTGTTATCCCAATCATCAGCTCTAGATCCGTGAGTGAATTGTTTATCAAAAGATATTAATAGTTTAGTTTACAAATTTGTTTTTTCTGATCGATAAATTTATTTTAAACCACTATGAAAATATTAAAGATTAGAATAAAAATAAAAATTATCGATCGATTTAAGTGTTTGATATTTCACTCACCAGTTCTAGATCAGTGAGTGAATTGTGTATCAAAAGATTTATAGATTAGTTTGCAAATTTGTTTTTTCTAATGGATACATTTATTTTAAACTACTATGAAAATATTTAAAATTAGAACAAAAAAAAATTACTGATCGATTCGAATGTTTGATATCCCAATCACCAGCTCCAGATCAGTGAGTGAATTGTGTATTAAAAGATTTTATTAGTTTAGTTTACAAATTTGTTTTTTTCTAATGGGTACATTTATTTTAAACTTCTATGAAAATATTGAAAATTAGAATTAAAAAAAAATTATTGATCGTTTCTAATGTTTGATATCCTAATCACCAGCTCAAGATCAACGAGTGAATTGTGTATCAAAAGATTTTAATAATTTAGTTTACAAATTTGTTTTTTTTCTAATGGATACATTTATTTTAAACTACTATGAAAATATTAAAAATTAGAATTAAAATACAAATTTTTGATCAATGTGAAAGTTTGATATCCCAATCACAAGAACTAGATCAGTGAGTGAATTGTGTATCAAAAGATTTTAATAGTTTAGTTTACAAATTTGTTTTTTTCTAATGGACACATTTATTTTAAACTACTTTGAAAATATTAAAAATTAGAATAAAAAACAATAATTGATCGTTTCTAATGTTTGATATCTCAATCACCAATTTCAGATCAGTGAGTGAATTGTGTATCAAAAGATTTCATTAGTTTAGTTTACAAATTTGTTTTTTTCTAATGGATACATTTATTTTAAACTACTATGAAAATATTAAAAATTAGAATAAAAAAAAAAATTGATCTTTTCTAATGTTTGATATCCCAATCACCAGCTCTAGATCAGTGAGTGAATTGTTTATCAAAAAATTTTAATAGTTTAGTTTACAAATTTGTTTTTTCCTAAAGGATTAATTTATTTTAAACTTCTATGAAAATATTAAAAGTAAGAATAAAAATACAAATTTTTGATCAATGCGAATGTTTGATAGCCCAATCACTAGCTCTAGATTAGTGAGTGGATTGTGTATCAAAAGATTTTAATAGTTTAGTTTACAAATTTGTTTTTTTCTAAAGGATACCTTAATTTTAAACTACTATGAAAATATAAAAAATTAGAATAAAAATAACAATTATTGATCGATTCAAATGTTTGATACCTCAATCACCAGCTCTAGATCATTTAGTGAATTGTGTATCAAAAGATTTTAATAGTTTAGTTTACAAATTTGTTTCTTCTAATGGATTTGAATATTTGATATCCCAGTAACCACTCCTAAAATAGAGAGTGAATTGTGTATCAAAAGATTTTACTAGTTTCTTTCAGAAATTTGTTTTTTTCTGATGGATACAATTATTTTAAATTTCTATGAAAATATTAAAAATTAGAATAAAAATAAAAATTATTGATCGATTCGAATGTTTGATATTTTATTAACCAGCTCTAGATCAGTGAGTGAATTGTGTATCAAAAGATTTTAATAGTTTAGTTTACAAATTTTTTTTTTTCTAATTGATACATTTATTTTAAACTTCTATGAAAATATTAAAAATTAGAATAAAAAAAATATGATTGATTAATGCGAATGTTTGATATCCCAATCACCAGCTCTAGATCAGTGAGTGAATTGAGTGTAAAAAGATTGGAATAGTTTAGTTCACAAATTTGTTTTTTTCTAATGGATACATTTATTTTAAACTACTATAAAAATATTTAAAATTAGAATAAAAATAAAAATTATTAATCGATTCGAATGTTTGATATCCCAATCATCAGCTCTAGATCGGTGAGTGAATTGTGTATCAAAAGACTTTAAAAGTTTAGTTTACAAATTTGTTTTTTTCTAATGGATACACTTATTTTAAACTACTATGAAAATATTAAAAATTAGAATAAAAATGAAAATTATTGATCGATTCGAATGTTTGATATCTCAATCACTAAGTCGAGATTAGTCAGTGAATTGTGTATCAAAAGATTTTAATATTTTAGTTTAGAAACTTGTTTTTTTCTAATGGATATGTTTATTTTAAACCACTATGAACATATTAAAAAGTTTAATAAAAATAAAATTCATTGATCGATTCAAATTTTAGATACCTCAATCTCCAGCTCTAGATCAGTGAGTGAATTGTGTATCAAAAGATTTTAATATTTTGGTTTACAAATTTGTTTTTTCTTAATGGATACATTTATTTTAAACTTGTATGAAAATATTAAAAAGTTGAATAAAAATCAAAATTATTAATCGGTTCAAAAGTTTGATAAATCAATCAAAAGTTCTTAAACTGTGGATGAATCTCGTCTAAAAATTTTTTAATATTTTAGCTCACTAATTGGGTTTTTCCTAATGGATACATTTATTTTAAACTACTATGAAAATATTAAAAATTAGAATAAAAATAAAAATTATTGATCGTTTCGAATTTTTATTATCCCAATCACCAGCTCTATATCGGTGAGTGAATTGTGCATCAAAATATTTGAATAGTTTAAATTACAAATTTGTTTTTTTTTCTAGTGGATTCATTTATTTTAAACTACTATGAAAATGGTAAAAATTAGAATTAAAAAAAATTATTGATCGTTTCTTATGTTTGATATCCCAATCACCAGCTCTAGATCATTGAGTGAATTGTGTATCAAAAGATTTTAATAGTTTAGTTTACAAATTTATTTTTTTCTAATCGATACATTTATTTTAAACTACTTTTTTCTAATGGATACACTTATTTTAAACTACTATGAAAATATTAAAAATTAGAATAAAAAAAAATAATTGATCTTTTCTAATGTTTGATATCCCAATTACCAGCTCTAGATTAGTGAGTGAATTGTTTATCAAAAAATTTTAATAGTTTAGTTTACAAATTTGTTTTTTCCTAACGGATAAATTTATTTTAAACTACTATGAAAATATTAAAAGTAAGAATAAAAATACAAATTATTGATCAATGCGAATGTGTGATAGCCCAATCACCAGCTCTATATTAGTGAGTGAATTGTGTATCAAAAGATTTTAATAGTTTAGTTTACAAATTTGTTTTTTTTCTAAAGGAAACCTTAATTTTAAACTACTATGAAAATATAAAAAATTAGAATAAAAATAACAATTATTGATCTATTCAAATGTTTGATACCTCAATCACCAGCTCTAGATCATTGAGTGAATTGTGTATCAAAAGATTTTAATAGTTTTGTTTACAAATTTGTTTTTTCTATTGGATAAAATTATTTTAAACTACTATAGAAAATATTTAAAATAATAATTAAAATAAAAATTATTGATCGATTAGAATATTTGATATCGCAGTCACCACCTCTAAAATAGAGAGTGAATTGTGTATCAAAAGATTTTAATAATTTCGTTCTGAAATTTGTTTTTTTTTCTAATGGATACATTTATTTTAAACTTCTATGAAAATATTAAAAATTAATATAAAAAATAAAAATTATTGATCAATGCGAATGTTTGAAACCCCAATCATCAGCTCTAGATCGGTGAGTGAATTGTTTATCAAAAGATTTGAATAGTTTAGTTTACAAATTTGTTTTTTTCTAATGGATAAATTTATATTTAACTACTATGAAAATATTAAAAATTAGAATAAAAATAAAAATTTTGATCAATGCGAATGTTTGATATCCCAATCACCAGCTCTAGATCAGTGAGTGAGTTGTGTATCAAAAGATTTGAATAGTTTAATTTACAAATTTGTTTTTCCTAATGGAATCATTTATTTTAAACTACTATGAAAATATTAATAAAATATAAATAAAAATAAAAATTATTGATCGATTCGAATGTTTGATATTTCAATCACCAGCTCTAGATCAGTGAGTGAATTGTGTATCAAAAGATTTTAATAGTCTAGTTTACAAATTTGTTTTTTTCTAATTGATACATTTATTTTAATTTACTATGAAAACATTAAAAATTAAAAAAAAAACAATATTATTGATCAATGCGAATGTTTGATATCCCAATCACCAGCTCTAGATCAGTGAGTGAATTGTGTATAAAAAGAAATGAATAGTTTAGTTTACAAATTTGTTTTTTTTCTAATATATACATTTATTTTAAACTACTACGAAAATATTAAAAATTAGAATAAAAAAAAATTATTGATCAATGCGAATGTTTGATATCCCAATCACCAGCTCTTGATCAGTGAGTGAATTGTGTATCAAAAGATTTGAATAGTTTAGTTTACAGCTTTGTGTTGTTCTAATAAATAAATTTATTTTAAACTACTATACAAATATTAAAAATTAGAATAAAAATACAAATTTTTGATCAATGCGAATGTTTGATATCCCAATCACCAGCTCCAGATCAGTGAGTGAATTGTGTATCAAAAGATTTTAATATTTTAGTTTACAAATTTGTTTTTTTCTAATGGATACATTTATTTTAAACTACTATAAAAATATTAAAAATTTAAATAAAAATACAAATTTTTGATCAATGCGAATGTTTGATATCCCAATCACCAGCTCCAGATCAGTGGGTGAATTGTGTATCAAAAGATTTGAATAGTTTAGTTTACAAATTTATTTTTTCTAATCGATACATGTATTTTAAACTTCTATGAAAATATTAAAAATTATAATAAATATAAAAATTATTGATCGATTTGAATGTTTGATATCCCATTCACCAGCTCTATATCAGTGAGTGAATTGTGTATCAAAAGATTTTAAAAGTTTAGTTTACAAATTTGTTTTTTTCTAATGGATAAATTTATTTTAAACTACTATGAAAATATTAAAAATAAGTAAAAAAAAAAATTATTGATCGTTTCTTATATTTGATATCCCAATCACCAGCTCAGTGGGTGAATTGTTTATCAAAAAATTTTAATAGTTTAGTTTACAAATTTGTTTTTTTCTATCGGATAAATTTATTTTAAACAACTAGGAAAATATTAAAAGTTAGAATAAAAATACAAATTTTTGATCAATGCGAATGTTTGATAGCCCAATCACCAGCTCTAGATTTGTGAATGAATTGTGTATCAAAAGATTTTAATAGATTAGTTTACAAATTTGTTTTTTTTTCTGAAGGAAACCTTAATTTAAAACTACTATGAAAGTATTAAAAATTAGAATAAAAATAACAATTATTGATCGATTCAAATGTTTGATTGCTCAATCACCAGCTCTAGATCAGTGAGTGAATTGTGTATCAAAAGATTTGAATAGTTTAGTTTACAAATTTGTTTTTTCTAATCGATACATTTATTTTAAACTTCTATGAAAATATTTAAAATTAGAATAAAAATAAAAATTATTTATCGATTCGAATGTTTGATAAATCAGTGAAAAGCTCTTAAACTGTGGGTGAATCTCGTCTAAAATTTTTTTAATATTTTAGCTAACAAATTGGGTTTTTCTTAATGGAAAACTTTATTTTAAACTACTATGAAAATATTAAAAATTAGAATAAAAACCAAAATTATTGATCGATTCGAATGTTTGATATCCCAATCACTAGCTCTAGATCAGTGAGTGAATTGTGTATCAAAAGATTCTAATATTTTAGTTTACAAATTTGTTTTTTCCTAATCGATACATTTATTTTAAACTACTATGAAAATATTTAAAATTAGAACAAAAAAAATTACTGATCGATTCGAATGTTTGATATCCCAATCACCAGCTCTAGATCAGTGAGCGAATTGTGTATTAAAAGATCTTAGTAGTTTAGTTTACAAATTTGTTTTTTTTTAATGGATACATTTATTTTAAACTACTATGAAAATATTAAAAATTATAATAAATATAAAAATTATTGATCGATTCGAAGGTTTGATATTTTAGTAACCAGCTCTAGATCAGTGAGTGAATTGTGTATCAAAAGATTTTAATAGTTTAGTTTACAAATTTGTTTTTTTCTTATGGATACATTTATTTTAAACTACTACGAAAATATTAAAAATTAGAATAAAAAAAAATTATTGATCAATGAATTATTGACGAATGTTTGATATCCCAATCACCAGCCCTTGATCAGTGAGTGAATTGTCAGCCCTTGATCAGTGAGTGAATCAAAAGATTTGAATAGTTTAGTTTACAAATTTGTTTTTTTCTAATGGATATATTTATTGTAAACTACTATGAAAATATTAAAAAGTTGAATAAAAATCAAAGTTTTTGATCGATTTGAATGTTTGATATCTCATTCAAAACCTCTAAAGCTGAATATGAATAAATTTAAAAAAAAAATACAACATATTAGCTCACAAATTGGGTTTTTCCTAATAAATACTTTTATTTTAAACTACTAAAAATAAAAATGTTTGATCGATTCGAATGTTTGATATCCCAATCACAAGCTCTAGATTAGTGAGTGAATTTTTTATCAAAAGATTTTAATAGCTTAGTTTACAAATTTGTTTTTTTCTAATTGATACATTTATTTTAAACTACTATGAAAATATTTAAAATTAGAATAAAAATAAAAATTATTTACCAGCTCTAAAACAGTGAATGAATTGTGTATCAAAAGATTTTAATAATTTAGTTTACAAATCTGTTATTTTCTAACGGATAATTTTATTTTAAACAACTAGGAAAATATTAAAAGTTAGAATAAAAATACAAATTTTTGATCAATGCGAATGTTTGATAGCCCAATCACCAGCTCTAGATTTGTGAGTGAATTGTGTATCAAAAGATTTTAATAGTTTAGTTTACAAATTTGTTTTTTTCTGAAGGAAACCTTATTTTAAAACTACTATAAAAGTATTAAAATTAGAATAAAAATAAAAATTATTGATCGATTCAAATGTTTGATTACTCAATCACCAGCTCTAGATCAGTGAGTGAATTGTGTATCAAAAGATTTTATTAGTTTAGTTTACAAATTTGTTTTTTTCTAATGGGTAAATTTATTTTAAACTACTATGAAAATAAAAAAAATTAGAATAAAAATACAAATTTTTGATCACTGCGCATGTTTGACATCCCAATCACTAGTCCTAGATCAGTGAGTGAATTTTGTATCAAAAGATTTTAATAGTTTAGTTTACAAATTTGTTGTTTTCTAATGGATACATTTATTTTAAACTACTATGAAAATATAAAAAATTAGAATAAAAAAAAAAATAATTGATCGTTTCTAATGTTTGATATCCCAATCACCAGCCCATGATCAGTGAGTGAATTGTGTATCAAAAGATTTGAATAGTTTAGTTTACAACTTTGTGTTTTTCTAATAAATACATTTATTTTAAACTACTATAAAAATATTAAAAATTAGAATTAAAATACAAATTTTTGATCAATGCGAATGTTTGATATCCCAATCACCAGCTCTAGATCAGTGAGTGAATTGTGTATCAAAAGATTTGATTAGTTTAGTTTACAACTTTGTGTTTTTCTAATAAATACATTTATTTTAAACTTCTATAAAAATATTAAAAATTAGAATTAAAATACAAATTTTTGATCAATGCGAATGTTTGATTTCCCTATCTTCAGCTCCAGATCAGTGAGTGAATTGTGTATCAAAATATTTTAATAGTTTAGTTTACAAATTTGTTTTTTTCTAATGGATACATTTATTTTTAAACACTACGAAAATATTAAAAATTAGAATAAAAAAAAATTATTGATCAATGAATTATTGACGAATGTTTGATATCCCAATCACCAGCTCTATATCAGTGAGTGAATTGTGTATCAAAAGATTTTAATATTTTAGTTTAGAAACTTGTTTTTTTCTAATGGATATGTTTATTTTAAACCACTATGAACATATTAAAAAGTTTAATAAAAATAAAATTTATTGATCGATTCAAATTTTAGATACCTCAATCTCCAGCTCTAGATCAGTGAGTGAATTGTGTATCAAAAGATTTTATTATTTTAGTTTACAAATTTGTTTTTTCTTAATGGATACATTTATTTTAAACTTGTATGAAAATATTAAAAAGTTGAATAAAAATCAAAATTATTAATCGGTTCAAAAGTTTGATAAATCAATCAAAAGTTCTTAAACTGTGGATGAATCTCGTCTAAAAATTTTTTAATATTTTAGCTCACTAATTGGGTTTTTCCTAATGGATACATTTTTTTTAAACTACTATGAAAATATTAAAAATTAGAATAAAAATAAAAATTATTGATCGTTTCGAATTTTTATTATCCCAATCACCAGCTCTAGATCGGTGAGTGAATTGTGTATCAAAATATTTGAATAGTTTAAATTACAAATTTGTTTTTTTTTCTAGTGGATTCATTTATTTTAAACTACTATGAAAATGGTAAAAATTAGAATTAAAAAAAATTATTGATCGTTTCTTATGTTTGATATCCCAATCACCAGCTCTAGATCAGTGAGTGAATAGTGTATTAAAAGATTTTAATAGTTTAGTTTACCAATTTGTTTTTTTTTTAAATGGATACATTTATTTTAAATTACTATGAAAATATTAGAAATTAGAATAAAAATACAAATTTTTGATCAATGCGAATATTTTATATCGCAATCACAAGAACTAGATCATTGAGTGAATTGTGTATCAAAAGATTTTAATAGTTTAGTTTACAAATTTATTTTTTTCTAATCGATACATTTATTTTAAACTACTATGAAAATATTAAAAATTAGAATAAAAAAAAATAATTGATCTTTTCTAATGTTTGATATCCCAATAACCAGCTCTAGATCAGTGAGTGAATTGTTTATCAAAATATTTTAATAGTTTAGTTTACAAATTTGTTTTTTCCTAACGGATAAATTTATTTTAAACTACTATGAAAATATTAAAAGTAAGAATAAAAATACAAATTTTTGATCAATGCGAATGTGTGATAGCCCAATCACCAGCTCTATATTAGTGAGTGAATTGTGTATCAAAAGATTTTAATAGTTTAGTTTACAAATTTGTTTTTTTTCTAAAGGAAACCTTAATTTTAAACTACTATGAAAATATAAAAAATTAGAATAAAAATAACAATTATTGATCTATTCAAATGTTTGATACCTCAATCACCAGCTCTAGATCATTGAGTGAATTGTGTATCAAAAGATTTTAATAGTTTTGTTTACAAATTTGTTTTTTCTATTGGATAAAATTATTTTAAACTACTATAGAAAATATTTAAATTAATAATTAAAATAAAAATTATTGATCGATTAGAATATTTGATATCGCAGTCACCACCTCTAAAATAGAGAGTGAATTGTGTATCAAAAGATTTTAATAATTTCGTTCTGAAATTTGTTTTTTTTCTAATGGATACATTTATTTTAAACTTCTATGAAATTATTAAAAATTAATATAAAAAATAAAAATTATTGATCAATGCGAATGTTTGAAACCCCAGTCACCAGCTCTAGATCGGTGAGTGAATTGTTTATCAAAAGATTTGAATAGTTTAGTTTACAAATTTGTTTTTTTCTAATGGATAAATTTATATTTAACTACTATGAAAATATTAAAAATTAGAATAAAAATAAAAATTTTGATCAATGCGAATGTTTGATATCCCAATCACCAGCTCTAGATCAGTGAGTGAATTGTGTATCAAAAGATTTGAATAGTTTAATTTACAAATTTGTTTTTCCTAATGGAATCATTTATTTTAAACTACTATGAAAATATTAATAAAATATAAATAAAAATAAAAATTATTGATCGATTCGAATGTTTGATATTTCAATCACCAGCTCTAGATCAGTGAGTGAATTGTGTATCAAAAGATTTTAATAGTCTAGTTTACAAATTTGTTTTTTTCTAATTGATTCATTTATTTTAATTTACTATGAAAACATTAAAAATTAAAAAAAAAACAATATTATTGATCAATGCGAATGTTTGATATCCCAATCACCAGCTCTAGATCAGTGAGTGAATTGTGTATAAAAAGATTTGAATAGTTTAGTTTACAAATTTGTTTTTTTTCTAATATATACATTTATTTTAAACTACTACGAAAATATTAAAAATTAGAATAAAAAAAAATTATTGATCAATGCGAATGTTTGATATCCCAATCACCAGCTCTTGATCAGTGAGTGAATTGTGTATCAAAAGATTTGAATAGTTTAGTTTACAGCTTTGTGTTGTTCTAATAAATAAATTTATTTTAAACTACTATACAAATATTAAAAATTAGAATAAAAATACAAATTTTTGATCAATGCGAATGTTTGATATCCCAATCACCAGCTCCAGATCAGTGAGTGAATTGTGTATCAAAAGATTTGAATAGTTTAGTTTACAAATTTATTTTTTTCTAATCGATACATGTATTTTAAACTTCTATGAAAATATTAAAAATTATAATAAATATAAAAATTATTGATCGATTTGAATGTTTGATATCCCATTCACCAGCTCTATATCAGTGAGTGAATTGTGTATCAAAAGATTTTAAAAGTTTAGTTTACAAATTTGTTTTTTTCTAATGGATAAATTTATTTTAAACTACTATGAAAATATTAAAAATAAGTAAAAAAAAAAATTATTGATCGTTTCTTATATTTGATATCCCAATCACCAGCTCAGTGGGTGAATTGTTTATCAAAAAATTTTAATAGTTTAGTTTACAAATTTGTTTTTTTCTAACGGATAAATTTATTTTAAACAACTAGGAAAATATTAAAAGTTAGAATAAAAATACAAATTTTTGATCAATGCGAATGTTTGATAGCCCAATCACCAGCTCTAGATTTGTGAGTGAATTGTGTATCAAAAGATTTTAATAGATTAGTTTACAAATTTGTTTTTTTTTCTGAAGTAGTTTTAAAAATTAGAATAAAAATAATTGTTATTTTTATTCTAATTTTTAAAACTACTATGAAAGTATTAAAAATTAGAATAAAAATAACAATTATTGATCGATTCAAATGTTTGATTGCTCAATCACCAGCTCTAGATCAGTGAATGAATTGTGTATCAAAAGATTTGAATAGTTTAGTTTACAAATTTGTTTTTTCTAATCGATACATTTATTTTAAACTTCTATGAAAATATTTAAAATTAGAATAAAAATAAAAATTATTTATCGATTCGAATGTTTGATAAATCAGTGAAAAGCTCTTAAACTGTGGGTGAATCTCGTCTAAAATTTTTTTAATATTTTAGCTAACAAATTGGGTTTTTCTTAATGGAAAACTTTATTTTAAACTACTATGAAAATATTATAAATTAGAATAAAAACCAAAATTATTGATCGATTCGAATGTTTGATATCCCAATCACTAGCTCTAGATCAGTTAGTGAATTGTGTATCAAAAGATTTAAATATTTTAGTTTACAAATTTGTTTTTTCCTAATCGATACATCTATTTTAAACTACTATGAAAATATTAAAAATTATAATAAAAATAAAAGTTATTGATCGATTCGAATGTTTGATACCTCAATCACCAGCTTTAGATCAGTGAGTGAATTGTGTATCAAAAGATTTTAAAAGTTTAGTTTACAAATTTGTTTTATTCTAATGGATTCATTTATTTTAAACTACTATGAAAATATTTAAAATTAGAACAAAAAAAATTACTGATCGATTCGAATGTTTGATATCCCAACCACCAGCTCTAGATCAGTGAGCGAATTGTGTATTAAAAGATCTTAGTAGTTTAGTTTACAAATTTGTTTTTTTTAATGGATACATTTATTTTAAACTACTATGAAAATATTAAAAATTATAATAAATATAAAAATTATTGATCGATTCGAAGGTTTGATATTTTAGTAACCAGCTCTAGATCAGTGAGTGAATTGTGTATCAAAAGATTTTAATAGTTTAGTTTACAAATTTGTTTTTTTCTTATGGATACATTTATTTTAAACTACTACGAAAATATTAAAAATTAGAATAAAAAAAAATTATTGATCAATGAATTATTGACGAATGTTTGATATCCCAATCACCAGCCCTTGATCAGTGAGTGAATTGTGTATCAAAAGATTTGAATAGTTTAGTTTACAAATTTGTTTTTTTCTTATGGATACATTTATTTTAAACTATTATAAAAATATTAAAAATTAGAATAAAAATACAAATTTTTGATCAATGCGAATGTTTCATATCCCAATCACCAGCTCTTGATCAGGAGTGAATTGTGTATCAAAAGATTTTAATAGTTTAGTTTACAACTTTGTGTTTTTCTAATAAATACATTTATTTTAAACTACTATAAAAATATTAAAAATTAGAATAAAAATAAAAATTTTGATCAATGCGAATGTTTGATATCCCAATCACCAGCTCTAGATCAGTGAGTGAATTGTGTATCAAAAGATTTGAATAGTTTAATTTACAAATTTGTTTTTCCTAATGGAATCATTTATTTTAAACTACTATGAAAATATTAATAAAATATAAATAAAAATAAAAATTATTGATCGATTCGAATGTTTGATATTTCAATCACCAGCTCTAGATCAGTGAGTGAATTGTGTATCAAAAGATTTTAATAGTCTAGTTTACAAATTTGTTTTTTTCTAATTGATTCATTTATTTTAATTTACTATGAAAACATTAAAAATTAAAAAAAAAACAATATTATTGATCAATGCGAATGTTTGATATCCCAATCACCAGCTCTAGATCAGTGAGTGAATTGTGTATAAAAAGATTTGAATAGTTTAGTTTACAAATTTGTTTTTTTTCTAATATATACATTTATTTTAAACTACTACGAAAATATTAAAAATTAGAATAAAAAAAAATTATTGATCAATGCGAATGTTTGATATCCCAATCACCAGCTCTTGATCAGTGAGTGAATTGTGTATCAAAAGATTTGAATAGTTTAGTTTACAGCTTTGTGTTGTTCTAATAAATAAATTTATTTTAAACTACTATACAAATATTAAAAATTAGAATAAAAATACAAATTTTTGATCAATGCGAATGTTTGATATCCCAATCACCAGCTCCAGATCAGTGAGTGAATTGTGTATCAAAAGATTTGAATAGTTTAGTTTACAAATTTATTTTTTTCTAATCGATACATGTATTTTAAACTTCTATGAAAATATTAAAAATTATAATAAATATAAAAATTATTGATCGATTTGAATGTTTGATATCCCATTCACCAGCTCTATATCAGTGAGTGAATTGTGTATCAAAAGATTTTAAAAGTTTAGTTTACAAATTTGTTTTTTTCTAATGGATAAATTTATTTTAAACTACTATGAAAATATTAAAAATAAGTAAAAAAAAAAATTATTGATCGTTTCTTATATTTGATATCCCAATCACCAGCTCAGTGGGTGAATTGTTTATCAAAAAATTTTAATAGTTTAGTTTACAAATTTGTTTTTTTCTAACGGATAAATTTATTTTAAACAACTAGGAAAATATTAAAAGTTAGAATAAAAATACAAATTTTTGATCAATGCGAATGTTTGATAGCCCAATCACCAGCTCTAGATTTGTGAGTGAATTGTGTATCAAAAGATTTTAATAGATTAGTTTACAAATTTGTTTTTTTTTCTGAAGTAGTTTTAAAAATTAGAATAAAAATAATTGTTATTTTTATTCTAATTTTTAAAACTACTATGAAAGTATTAAAAATTAGAATAAAAATAACAATTATTGATCGATTCAAATGTTTGATTGCTCAATCACCAGCTCTAGATCAGTGAGTGAATTGTGTATCAAAAGATTTGAATAGTTTAGTTTACAAATTTGTTTTTTCTAATCGATACATTTATTTTAAACTTCTATGAAAATATTTAAAATTAGAATAAAAATAAAAATTATTTATCGATTCGAATGTTTGATAAATCAGTGAAAAGCTCTTAAACTGTGGGTGAATCTCGTCTAAAAATTTTTTAATATTTTAGCTAACAAATTGGGTTTTTCTTAATGGAAAACTTTATTTTAAACTACTATGAAAATATTATAAATTAGAATAAAAACCAAAATTATTGATCGATTCGAATGTTTGATATCCCAATCACTAGCTCTAGATCAGTTAGTGAATTGTGTATCAAAAGATTTAAATATTTTAGTTTACAAATTTGTTTTTTCCTAATCGATACATCTATTTTAAACTACTATGAAAATATTAAAAATTATAATAAAAATAAAAGTTATTGATCGATTCGAATGTTTGATACCTCAATCACCAGCTCTAGATCAGTGAGTGAATTGTGTATCAAAAGATTTTAAAAGTTTAGTTTACAAATTTGTTTTATTCTAATGGATTCATTTATTTTAAACTACTATGAAAATATTTAAAATTAGAACAAAAAAAATTACTGATCGATTCGAATGTTTGATATCCCAACCACCAGCTCTAGATCAGTGAGCGAATTGTGTATTAAAAGATCTTAGTAGTTTAGTTTACAAATTTGTTTTTTTTAATGGATACATTTATTTTAAACTACTATGAAAATATTAAAAATTATAATAAATATAAAAATTATTGATCGATTCGAAGGTTTGATATTTTAGTAACCAGCTCTAGATCAGTGAGTGAATTGTGTATCAAAAGATTTTAATAGTTTAGTTTACAAATTTGTTTTTTTCTTATGGATACATTTATTTTAAACTACTACGAAAATATTAAAAATTAGAATAAAAAAAAATTATTGATCAATGAATTATTGACGAATGTTTGATATCCCAATCACCAGCCCTTGATCAGTGAGTGAATTGTGTATCAAAAGATTTGAATAGTTTAGTTTACAAATTTGTTTTTTTCTTATGGATACATTTATTTTAAACTATTATAAAAATATTAAAAATTAGAATAAAAATACAAATTTTTGATCAATGCGAATGTTTGATATCCCAATCACCAGCTCTAGATCAGTCAGTGAATTGTGTATCAAAAGATTTTAATATTTTAGTTTACAAGTTTGTTTTTTCCTAATCGATACATCTATTTTAAACTACTATGAAAATATTAAAATTAGAATAAAAATAAAAATTATTGATCGATTCGAATGTTTGATACCTCAATCACCAGCTCTAGATCAGTGAGTGAATTGTGTATCAAAAGATTTTAATACTTTAGTTTACAAATTTCTTTTTTCTAATGGATACATTTATTTTAAACTACTATGAAAATATTATAAAGTTTAATATAAATCAAAATTATTGATCAATTCGAATGTTTGATATCCCAATCACAAGCTCTAGATCAAAAAGTTGAAAAAAAATCAAAATCATTTACCAGCTCTAAATATGTGAATGAATTGTGTATCAAAAGATTTTAATAGTTTAGTTTACAAATTTGTTTTTTTCTAATGGATATATTTATTGTAAACTACTATCAAAATATTAAAAAGTTGAATAAAAATCAAAGTTTTTGATCGATTCGAATGTTTGATATCTCAATCAAAACCTCTAAAGCTGAATATGAATAAATTTAAAAAAAAATTATAATATATTAGCTCACAAATTGGGTTTTTCCTAATAAATACTTTTATTTTAAACTACTAAAAATAAAAATGTTTGATCGATTCGAATGTTTGATATCCCAATCACAAGCTCTAGATTAGTGAGTGAATTTTTTATCAAAAGATTTTAATAGCTTAGTTTACAAATTTGTTTTTTTCTAATTGATACATTTATTTTAAACTACTATGAAAATATTTAAAATTAGAATAAAAATAAAAATTATTTACCAGCTCTAAAACAGTGAATGAATTGTGTATCAAAAGATTTTAATAATTTAGTTTACAAATTTGTTATTTTCTAACGGATAATTTTATTTTAAACAACTAGGAAAATATTAAAAGTTAGAATAAAAATACAAATTTTTGATCAATGCGAATGTTTGATAGCCCAATCACCAGCTCTAGATTTGTGAGTGAATTGTGTATCAAAAGATTTCAATAGTTTAGTTTACAAATTTGTTTTTTTCTGAAGGAAACCTTATTTTAAAACTACTATAAAAGTATTAAAATTAGAATAAAAATAAAAATTATTGATCGATTCAAATGTTTGATTACTCAATCACCAGCTCTAGATCAGTGAGTGAATTGTGTATCAAAAGATTTTATTAGTTTAGTTTACAAATTTGTTTTTTTCTAATGGGTATATTTATTTTAAACTACTATGAAAATAAAAAAAATTAGAATAAAAATACAAATTTTTGATCACTGCGAATGTTTGACATCCCAATCACTAGTACTAGATCAGTGAGTGAATTGTGTATCAAAAGATTTTAATAGTTTAGTTTACAAATTTGTTTTTTTCTAATGGATACATTTATTTTAAACAACTATGAAAATATAAAAAATTAGAATAAAAAAAAAATAATTGATCGTTTCTAATGTTTGATATCCCAATCACCAGCCCATGATCAGTGAGTGAAATGTGTATCAAAAGATTTGAATAGTTTAGTTTACAACTTTGTGTTTTTCTAATAAATACATTTATTTTAAACTACGATAAAAATATTAAAAATTAGAATTAAAATACAAATTTTTGATCAATGCGAATGTTTGATATCCCAATCACCAGCTCTAGATCAGTGAGTGAATTGTGTATCAAAAGATTTGATTAGTTTAGTTTACAACTTTGTGTTTTTCTAATAAATACATTTATTTTAAACTACTATAAAAATATTAAAAATTAGAATTAAAATACAAATTTTTGATCAATGCGAATGTTAGATTTCCCTATCACCAGCTCCAGATCAGTGAGTGAATTGTGTATCAAAATATTTTAATAGTTTAGTTTACAAATTTGTTTTTTTCTAATGGATACATTTATTTTTAAACACTACGAAAATATTAAAAATTAGAATAAATAAAAATTATTGATCAATGAATTATTGACGAATGTTTGATATCCCAATCACCAGCCCTTGATCAGTGAGTGAATTGTTTATCAAAAGATTTGAATAGTTTAGTTTACAACTTTGTGTTTTTCTAATAAATACATTTATTTTAAACTACTATAAAAATATTAAAAATTAGAATAAAAATACAAATTTTTGATCAATGCGAATGTTTGATATCCCAATCACCAGCTCCAGATCAGTGAGTGAATTGTGTATCAAAAGATTTGAATAGTTTAGTTTACAAATTTGTTTGTTTCTAATCGATACATGTATTTTAAACTTCTATGAAAATATTAAAAATTATAATAAAAATAAAAATTATTGATCGATTCGAATGTTTGATATCCCATTCACCAGCTCTAGATCAGTGAGTGAATTGTGTATCAAAAGATTTTAAAAGTTTAGTTTACAAATTTGTTTTTTTCTAATGGATAAATTTATTTTAAACTACTATGAAAATATTAAAAAATAGTAAAAAAAAAATTATTGATCGTTTCTAATATTTGATATCCCAATCACCAGCTCAGTGAGCGAATTGTTTATCAAAAAATTTTAATAGTTTAGTTTACAAATTTGTTTTTTTCTAACGGATAAATTTATTTTAAACAACTAGGAAAATATTAAAAGTTAGAATAAAAATAAAAATTTTTGATCAATGCGAATGTTTGATAGCCCAATCACCAGCTCTAGATTTGTGAGTGAGTTGTGTATCAAAAGATTTTAATAGTTTAGTTTACAAATTTGTTTTTTTTCTGAAGGAAACCCTAATTTAAAAATACTATGAAAGTATTAAAAATTAGAATAAAAATAACAATTATTGATCGATTCAAATGTTTGATTACTCAATCACCAGCTCAAGATCAGTGAGTGAATTGTGTATCAAATGATTTGAATAGTTTAGTTTACAAATTTGTTTTTTCTAATCGATACATTTATTTTAAACTTCTATGAACATATTAAAAATTAGAATAAAAATAAAAATTATTTATCGATTCGAATGTTTGATAAATCAGTGAAAAGCTCTTAAACTGTGGGTGGATCTCGTCTAAAAAATTTTTAATATTTTAGCTAACAAATTGGTTTTATCTTAATGGAAAACTTTATTTTAAACTACTATGAAAATATTAAAAATTAGAATAAAACCCAAAATTATTGATCGATTCGAATGTTTGATATTCCACTCACCAGCTCTAGATCAGTCAGTGAATTGTGTATCAAAAGATTTTAATATTTTAGTTTACAAATTTGTTTTTTTCTAATGGATAAATTTATTTTAAACAACTATGAAAATATTAAAAATTAGAATAATAATACAAATTTTTGATCAATGCGAAAGTTTGATATCCCAATCACCAGCTCTAGATCAGTGAGTGAATATTGCATCAAAATATTTTAAAAGTTAAGTTTACATATTTGTTTTTTCCTAATCGATACATTTATTTTAAGCTACTATGAAAATATCAAAAATTAAACTAAAAATAAAAATTATTGATCGATTCGAATGTTTGATACCTCAATCACCAACTCTAGACTATTGAGTGAATTGTGTATCAAAAGATTTTATAAGTTTAGTTTACAAATTTGTTTTTTTCTAATGGGTACATTTATTTTAAACTACTATGAAAATATAAAAAATTAGAATTAAAAAAAAATATTGATCGTTTCTTATGTTTGATATACCAATCACCAGCTCAAGATCAGTGACTGAATTTTGTATCAAAAGATTTGAATAGTTTAGTTTACAAATTTGTTTGTTTCTAATCGATACATGTATTTTAAACTTCTATGAAAATATTAAAAATTATAATAAAAATAAAAATTATTTATCTATTCGAATGTTTGATAAAACAGTGAAAAGCTCTTAAACTGTGGGTGAATCTCGTCTAAAAATTTTTTAATATTTTAGCTAACAAATTGGGTTTTTCTTAATGGAAAACTTTATTTTAAACTACTATGAAAATATTAAAAATTAGAATAAAAATAAAAATTATTGATCGATTCGAATGTTTGATATCCCAATCACCAGTACTAGATCAGTGAGTGAATTGTGTATCAAAAGATTTTAATAGTTTAGTTTACAAATTTGTTTTTTCTAATTGATACATTTATTTTAAACTACTATGAAAATAAAAAAAATTAGAATAAAAATACAATTTTTTGATCACTGCGAATGTTTGACATCCCAATCACCAGTACTAGATCAGTGAGTGAATTTTGTATCAAAAGATTTTAATAGTTTAGTTTACAAATTTGTTTTTTTCTAATGGATACATTTATTTTATACTACTATGAAAATATAAAAAATTAGAATAAAAAAAAATAATTGATCGTTTCTACTGTTTGATATCCCAATCACCAGCCCTTGATCAGTGAGTGAATTGTGTATCAAAAGATTTGAATAGTTTAGTTTACAACTTTGTGTTTTTCTAATCGATACATTTATTTTAAACTTCTATGAAAATATTAAAAACTATAATAAAAATAAAAATTATTTATCGGTTCGGATGTTTGATATCCCAATCACCAGCTCTAGATTAGTGAGTGATTTGTGTATTAAAAGATTTTAATAGTTTAGTTTACAAATTTTTTTTTTTTTTAATGGATACATTTATTTTAAACTTCTATGAAAATATTAAAAATTATAATAAAAATAAAAATTATTGATCGATTCGAATGTTTGATATCTCAATCACCAAGTGGAGATCAGTCAGTGAATTGTGTATCAAAAGATTTTAATATTTTAGTTTAGAAACTTGTTTTTTTCTAATGGAAAACTTTATTTTAAACTGCTATAAAAATATTAAAAATTAGAATAAAAATACAAATTTTTGATCAACGCGAATGTTTGATATCCCAATCACCAGCTCTAGATCAGTGAGTGAATGGTGTATCAAAAGATTTTAATAGTTTAGTTTACAAATTTGTTTTTTTCTAATGGATACATTTATTTTAAACTACTACGAAAATATTAAAAATTAGAATAAAAAAAAAATTATTGATCAATGCAAATGTTTGATATCCCAATCACCAGCCCTTGATCAGTGAGTGAATTGTGTATCAAAAGATTTGAATAGTTTAGTTTACAAATTTGTTTTTTTCTAATGGATACGTTTATTTTAAACTACTATAAAAATATTAAAAATTAGAATAAAAATACAAATTTTTGATCAATGCGAATGTTTGATATCCCAATCACCAGCTCCAGATCAGTGAGTGGATTGTGTATCAAAAGATTTGAATAGTTTAGTTTACAAATTTGTTTGTTTCTAATCGATACATGTATTTTAAACTTCTATGAAAATATTAAAAATTATAATAAAAATAAAAATTATTGATCGATTCGAATGTTTGATATCCCATTCACCAGCTCTAGATCAGTGAGTGAATTGTGTATCAAAAGATTTTATTAGTTTAGTTTACAAATTTGTTTTTTTCTGAAGGAAACCTTAATTTAAAACTACTATAAAAGTATTAAAAATTAGAATAAAAATAACACTTATTGATCGATTCAAATGTTTGATTACTCAATCACCAGCTCTAGATCAGTGAGTGAATTGTGTATCAAAAGATTTGAATAGTTTAGTTTACAAATTTGTTTTTTTTTCTAATCGATACATTTATTTTAAACTTCTATGAAAATATTAAAAACTATAATAAAAATAAAAATTATTTATCGGTTCGGATGTTTGATATCCCAATCACCAGCTCTAGATCAGTGAGTGATTTGTGTATTAAAAGATTTTAATAGTTTAGTTTACAAATTTTTTTTTTTTTTAATGGATACATTTATTTTAAACTTCTATGAAAATATTAAAAATTACAATAAAAATAAAAATTATTGATCGATTCGAAGGTTTGATATTTTAGTAACCAGC
Source organism: Tipula confusa (assembly GCA_963556175.1). Classification (NCBI taxonomy): domain Eukaryota; kingdom Metazoa; phylum Arthropoda; class Insecta; order Diptera; family Tipulidae; genus Tipula; species Tipula confusa. Next base: position 62,072 of record CAUVYK010000202.1, on the reverse strand, counting down.
TCTAGATCAGTGAGTGAATTGTGTATCAAAAGATGTATAGATTAGTTTACAAATTTGTTTTTTCTAATGGATACATTTATTTTAAACTACTATGAAAATATTTAAAATTAGAACAAAAAAAAATTACTGATTCGAATGTTTGATATCCCAATCACCAGCTCTAGATCAGTGAGTGAATTGTGTATCAAAAGATTTTAATAGTTTAGTTTACAAATTTGTTTTTTTCTAATGGATACATTTATTTTAAACTACTACGAAAATATAAAGAATTAGAATAAAAAAAATTATAGATCAATGCAAATGTTTGATATCCCAATCACCAGCCCTTGATCAGTGAGTGAATTGTGAATCAAAAGATTTGAATAGTTTAGTTTACAAATTTCTTTTTTCTAATGGATACATTTATTTTAAACTACTATTAAAATATTAAAAATTAGAATAAAATAAAAATTGTTGATCAATGCGAATGCTTGATATCCCAATCACCAGCTCCAGATCAGTGAGTGAATTGTGTATCAAAAGATTTGAATAGTTTAGTTTACAAATTTGTTTTTTCTAATCGATACATTTATTTTAAACTTCTATGAAATATTAAAAATTAGAATAAAAATAAATCAGTGAAAAGCTCTTAAACTGTGGGTGAATCTCGTCTAAAATTTTTTTAATATTTTAGCTAACAAATTGGGTTTTTCTTAATGAAAAACTTTATTTTAAACTACTATGAAAATATTAAAAATTACAATAAAAACCAAAATTATTGATCGATTCGAATGTTTGATATCCCAATCACCAGCTCAAGATCAGTGAGTGAATTGTGTATCAAAAGATTTTAATATTTTGGTTTACAAATTTGTTTTTTTCTAATGGATACATTTATTTTAAACTACTATGAAAATATTAAAAATTAGAATAAAAATTATATATATTTATCGATTTGAATGTACGATATCCCAATCACCAGCTCTAGATCAGTGAGTGAATTGTGTATCAAAGGATTTTAATAGTTATGTTTACAAATTTGTTTTTTTTTCTAATGGATACATTTATTTTAAACTACTATGAAAATATTAAAAATTAGAATAAAAATTATATATATTTATCGATTTGAATGTATGATAACCCAATCACCAGCTCTAGATCAGTGAGTGGATTGTGTATCAAAAGATTTTAATAGTTTAGTTTACAAATTTGTTTTTTCCTAATCGATACATCTATTTTAAACTACTATGAAAATATTAAAAATTAGAATAAAAATACAAATTTTTGATCAATGCGAATGTTTGATATCCATATCACCAGCTCCGGATCAGTGAGTGAATTGTGTATCAAAATATTTTAATAGGTTAGTTTATAAATGTGTTTTTTCAAATGTAAACATTTATTTTAAACTACTACGAAAATATTGAAAATTAGAATAAAAAAAAAATTATTGATCAACGAATTATTGACGAATGTTTGATATCCCAATCACCAGCCCTTGATCAGTGAGTGAATTGTGTATCAAAAGATTTGAATAGTTTAGTTTACAAATTTGTTTTTTTCTAATGGATACATTTATTTTAAACTTCTATAAAAATATTAAAAATTAGAATAAAAATACAAATTTTTGATCAATGCGAATGTTTGATATCCCAATCACCAGCTCCAGATCAGTGAGTGAATTGTGTATCAAAAGATTTGAGTAGTTTAGTTTACAAATTGGTTTTTTCTAATCGATACATGTATTTTAAACTTCTATGAAAATATTAAAAATTATAATAAAAATAAAAATTATTTATCTATTCGAATGTTTGATAAAACAGTGAAAAGCTCTTAAACTGTGGGTGAATCTCGTCTAAAATTTTTTTAATATTTTAGCTAACAAATTGGGTTTTTCTTAATGGAAAACTTTATTTTAAACTACTATGAAAATATTAAAAATTAGAATAAAAATAAAAATTATTGATCGATTCGAATGTTTGATATCCCAATCACCAGCTCTAGATCAGTGAGTGAATTGTGTATCAAAAGATTCTAATATTTTAGTTTACAAATTTGTTTTTTTCTTATGGATACATTTATTTTTAACTACTATGAAAATATTAAAAATTAGATCAAAAATAAAAATGACTGATCGATTCGAATGTTTTATATCCCAATCACCAGCTCTAGATCAGTGAGTAAATAGTGTATCAAAAGATTTTAATAGTTTAGTTTACAAATTTGTTTTTTTTCTAATGGATTCATTTATTTTAAACTACTTCGAAAATATTAAAAAGTAGAATAAAAAAAAATTATTGATCAATGCGAATGTTTGATATCCCAATCACCAGCCCTTGATCAGTGAGTGAATTGTGTATCAAAAGATTTGAATAGTTTAGTTTACAACTTTGTGTTTTTCTAATAAATACATTTATTTTAAACTACTATAAAAATATTAAAAATTAGAATAAAAATACAAATTTTTGATCAATTCGAATGTTTGATATTCCAATCACCAGCTCCAGATCAGTGAGTGAATTGTGTATCAAAAGATTTGAATAGTTTAGTTTACAAATTTGTTTGTTTCTAATCGATACATGTATTTTAAACTTCTATGAAAATATTAAAAATTATAATAAAAATAAAAATTATTGATCGATTCGAATGTTTGATATCCCATTCACCAGCTCTAGATCAGTGAGTGAATTGTGTATCAAAAGATTTTAAAAGTTTAGTTTACAAATTTGTTTTTTTCTAATGGATAAATTTATTTTAAACTACTATGAAAATATTAAAAATTAGTAAAAAAAAAAAATTATTGATCGTTTCTAATATTTGATATCCCAATCACCAGCTCAGTGAGTGAATTGTTTATCAAAAAATTTTAATAGTTTAGTTTACAAATTTGTTTTTTTCTAACGGATAAATTTATTTTAAACAACTAGGAAAATATTAAAAGTTAGAATAAAAATACAAATTTTTGATCAATGCGAATGTTTGATAGCCCAATCACCAGCTCTAGATTTGTGAGTGAATTGTGTATCAAAAGATTTTAATAGTTTAGTTTACAAATTTGTTTTTTTTCTGAAGGAAACATTATTTTAAAAATACTATGAAAGTACTAAAAATTAGAATAAAAATAACAATTATTGATCGATTCAAATGTTTGATTACTCAATCACCAGCTCTAGATCAGTGAGTGAATTGTGTATCAAAAGATTTGAATAGTTTAGTTTACAAATTTGTTTTTTCTAATCGATACATTTATTTTAAACTTCTATGAAAATATTAAAAATTAGAATAATAATAAAAATTAATTATCGATTCGAATGTTTGATAAATCAGTGAAAAGCTCTTAAACTGTGGGTGAATCTCGTCTAAAAATTTTTTAATATTTTAGCTGACAAATTGGGTTTTTTCTTAATGGAAAACTTTATTTTAAACTACTATGAAAATATTAAAAATTAGAATAAAATCCAAAATTATTGATCGATTCGAATGTTTGATATCCCAATCACCAGCTCTAGATCAATCAGTGAATTGTGTATCAAAAGATTTTAATATTTTAGTTTACAAATTTGTTTTTTTTAATGGATACATTTATTTTAAACTACTACGAAAATATTAAGAACTAGAATAAAAAAAATTATTGATCAATGCAAATGTTTGATATCCCAATCACCAGCCCTTGATCAGTGAGTGAATTGTGTATCAAAAGATTTGAATAGTTTAGTTTACAAATTTGTTTTTTTCTAATGGAAACATTTATTTTAAACTACTATAAAAATATTAAAAATTAGAATAAAAATACAAATTTTTGATCAAAGCGAATGTTTGATATCCCAATCACCAGCTCCAGATCAGTGAGTGAATTGTGTATCAAAAGATTTATAGATTAGTTTAAAAATTTGTTTTTCTAATGGATACATTTATTTTTAACTACTATGAAAATATTTAAAATTAGAACAAAAAAAAAAATTACTGATCGATTCGAATGTTTGATATCCCAATCACCAGCTCTAGATCAGTGAGTGAATTGTGTATCAAAAGATTTTAATAGTTTAGTTAACAAATTTGTTTTTTTCTAATGGATACATTTATTTTAAACTACTACGAAAATATTAAGAATTAGAATAAAAAAAATTATTGATCAATGCAAATGTTTGATATCCCAATCACCAGCCCTTGATTAGTGAGTGAATTGTGTATCAAAAGATTTGAATAGTTTAGTTTACAAATTTGTTTTTTTCTAATGGATACATTTATTTTAAACTACTATAAAAATATTAAAAATTAGAATAAAAATACAAATTTTTGATCAATGCGAATGTTTGATATCCCAATCACCAGCTCCAGATCAGTGAGTGAATTGTGTATCAAAAGATTTGAATAGGTTAGTTTATAAATGTGTTTTTTCTAATGGATACATTTATTTTAAACTACTACGAAAATATTAAAAATTAGAATAAAAAAAAAATTATTGATCAACGAATTATTGACGAATGTTTGATATCCCAATCACCAGCCCTTGATCAGTGAGTGAATTGTGTATCAAAAGATTTGAATAGTTTAGTTTACAAATTTGTTTTTTTCTAATGGATACATTTATTTTAAACTACTATAAAAATATTAAAAATTAGAATAAAAATACAAATTTTTGATCAATGCGAATGTTTGATATCCCAATCACCAGCTCCAGATCAGTGAGTGAATTGTGTATCAAAAGATTTGAATAGTTTAGTTTACAAATTTGTTTTTTCTAATCGATACATTTATTTTAAACTTCTATGAAAATATTAAAAATTAGAATAAAAATAAATCAGTGAAAAGCTCTTAAACTGTGGGTGAATCTCGTCTAAAAATTTTTTTAATATTTTAGCTAACAAATTGGGTTTTTCTTAATGAAAAACTTTATTTTAAACTACTATGAAAATATTAAAAATTAGAATAAAAACCAAAATTTTTCATCGATTCGAATGTTTGATATCCCAATCACCAGCTCAAGATCAGTAAGTGAATTGTGTATCAAAAGATTTTAATATTTTAGTTTACAAATTTGTTTTTTTCTAATGGATACATTTATTTTAAACTACTATGAAAATATTAAAAATTAGAATAAAAATTATATATATTTATCGATTTGAATGTATGATATCCCAATCACCAGCTCTAGATCAGTGAGTGAATTGTGTATCAAAAGATTTTAATAGTTTAGTTTACAAATTTGTTTTTTTCTAATGGATACATTTATTTTAAACTACTATGAAAATATTAAAAATTAGAATAAAAATTATAGATATTTATCGATTTGAATGTATGATAACCCAATCACCAATTCTAGATCAGTGAGTGAATTTTGTATCAAAAGATTTTAGTATTTTAGTTAACAAATTTGTTTTTTCCTAATCGATACATCTATTTTAAACTACTATGAAAATATTAAAAATTAGAATAAAAATACAAATTTTTGATCAATGCGAATGTTTGATATCCCAATCACCAGCTCCAGATCAGTGAGTGAATTGTGTATCAAAAGATTCTAATATTTTAGTTTACAAATTTGTTTTTTTCTTATGGATACATTTATTTTTAACTACTATGAAAATATTAAAAATTAGATCAAAAATAAAAATGACTGATCGATTCGAATGTTTGATATCCCAATCACCAGCTCCGGATCAGTGAGTAAATAGTGTATCAAAAGATTTTAATAGTTTAGTTTACAAATTTGTTTTTTTTCTAATGGATTCATTTATTTTAAACTACTTCGAAAATATTAAAAATTAGAATAAAAAAAATTATTGATCAATGCGAATGTTTGATATCCCAATCACCAGCTCTTGATCAGGAGTGAATTGTGTATCAAAAGATTTTAATAGTTTAGTTTACAACATTGTGTTTTTCTAATAAATACATTTATTTTAAACTACTATAAAAATATTAAAAATTAGAATAAAAATACAAATTTTTGATCAATGCGAATGTTTGATATCCCAATCACCAGCTCCAGATCAGTGAGTGAATTGTGTATCAAAAGATTTGAATAGTTTAGTTTACAAATTTGTTTGTTTCTAATCGATACATGTATTTTAAACTTCTATGAAAATATTAAAAATTATAATAAAAATAAAAATTATTGATCGATTCGAATGTTTGATATCCCATTCACCAGCTCTAGATCAGTGAGTGAATTGTGTATCAAAAGATTTTAAAAGATTAGTTTACAAATTTGTTTTTTTCTAATGGATAAATTTATTTTAAACTACTATGAAAATATTAAAAATTAGTAAAAAAAAAAAATTATTGATCGTTTCTAATATCTGATATCCCAATCACCAGCTCAGTGAGTGAATTTTTTATCAAAAAATTTTAATAGTTTAGTTTACAAATTTGTTTTTTTCTAACGGATAAATTTATTTTAAACAACTAGGAAAATATTAAAAGTTAGAATAAAAATACAAATTTTTGATCAATGCGAATGTTTGATAGCCCAATCACCAGCTCTAGATTTGTGAGTGAATTGTGTATCAAAAGATTTTAATAGTTTAGTTTACAAATTTGTTTTTTTCTGAAGGAAACCTTAATTTAAAAATACTATGAAAGTATTAAAAATTAGAATAAAAATAACAATTATTGATCGATTCAAATGTCTGATTACTCAATCACCAGCTCTAGATCAGTGAGTGAATTGTGTATCAAAAGATTTGAATAGTTTAGTTTACAAATTTGTTTTTTCTAATCGATACATTTATTTTAAACTTCTATGAAAATATTAAAAATTAGAATAATAATAAAAATTATTTATCGATTCGAATGTTTGATAAATCAGTGAAAAGCTCTTAAACTGTGGGTGAATCTCGTCTAAAATTTTTTTAATATTTTAGCTAACAAATTGGGTTTTTTCTTAATGGAAAACTCTATTTTAAACTACTATGAAAATATTAAAAATTAGAATAAAATCCAAAATTATTGATCGATTCGAATGTTTGATATCCCAATCACCAGCTCTAGATCAGTGAGTGAATTGTGTATAAAAAGATTTTAATATTTTAGTTTACAAATTTGTTGTTTCCTAATCGATACATCTATTTTAAACTACTATGAAAATATTAAAAATTAGAATAAAAATAAAAATTATTAATCGATTCGAATGTTTGATACCTCAATCACCAGCTCTAGATCAGTGAGTGAATTGTGTATTAAAAGATTTTAATAGTTTAGTTTACAAATTTGTTTTTTTTAATGGATACATTTATTTTAAACTACTATGAAAATATTAAAAATTACAATAAAAATAAAAATTATTGATCGATTCGAAGGTTTGATATTTTAGTAACCAGCTCTAGATCAGTGAGTGAATTGTGTATCAAAAGATTTATAGATTAGTTTACAAATTTGTTTTTTCTAATGGATACATTTATTTTAAACTACTATGTAAATATTTAAAATTAGAACAAAAAAAAAATTACTGATCGATTCGAATGTTTGATATCCCAATCACCAGCTCTAGATCAGTGAGTGAATTGTGTATCAAAAGATTTTAATAGTTTAGTTTACAAATTTGTTTTTTTCTAATGGATACATTTATTTTAAACTACTACGAAAATATTAAGAATTAGAATAAAAAAAATTATTGATCAATGCAAATGTTTGATATCCCAATCACCAGCCCTTGATCAGTGAGTGAATTGTGTATCAAAAGATTTGAATAGTTTAGTTTACAAATTTGTTTTTTTCTAATGGATACATTTATTTTAAACTACTATAAAAATATTAAAAATTAGAATAAAAATACAAATTTTTGATCAATGCGAATGTTTGATATCCCAATCACCAGCTCCAGATCAGTGAGTGAATTGTGTATCAAAAGATTTGAATAGTTTAGTTTACAAATTTGTTTTTTCTAATCGATACATTTATTTTAAACTTCTATGAAAATATTAAAAATTAGAATAAAAATAAAAATTATTTATCGATTCGAATGTTTGATAAATCAGTGAAAAGCTCTTAAACTGTGGGTGAATCTCGTCTAAAATTTTTTTAATATTTTAGCTAACAAATTGGGTTTTTCTTAATGAAAAACTTTATTTTAAACTACTAGAGAAAATATTAAAAATTAGAATAAAAACCAAAATTATTGATCGATTCGAATGTTTGATATCCCAATCACCAGCTCAAGATCAGTGAGTAAATAGTGTATCAAAAGATTTTAATATTTTAGTTTACAAATTTGTTTTTTTCTAATGGATACATTTATTTTAAACTACTATGAAAATATTAAAAATTAGAATAAAAATTATATATATTTATCGATTTGAATGTATGATATCCCAATCACCAGCTCTAGATCAGTGAGTGAATTGTGTATCAAAAGATTTTAATAGTTTAGTTTACAAATTTGTTTTTTTTCTAATGGATACATTTATTTTAAACTACTATGAAAATATTAAAAATTAGAATAAAAATTATATATATTTATCGATTTGAATGTATGATATCCCAATCACCAGCTCTAGATCAGTGAGTGAATTGTGTATCAAAAGATTTTAATATTTTAGTTTACAAATTTGTTTTTTCCTAATCGATACATCTATTTTAAACTACTATGAAAATATTAAAAATTAGAATAAAAATACAAATTTTTGATCAATGCGAATGTTTGATATCCCAATCACCAGCTCCGGATCAGTGAGTGAATTGTTTATCAAAATATTTTAATAGGTTAGTTTATAAATGTGTTTTTTCTAATGGATACATTTATTTTAAACTACTACGAAAATATTAAAAATTAGAATAAAAAAAAATTATTGATCAACGAATTATTGACGAATGTTTGATATCCCAATCACCAGCCCTTGATCAGTGAGTGAATTGTGTATCAAAAGGTTTGAATAGTTTAGTTTACAAATTTGTTTTTTTCTAATGGATACATTTATTTTAAACTACTATAAAAATATTAAAAATTAGAACAAAAATACAAATTTTTGATCAATGCGAATGTTTGATATCCCAATCACCAGCTCCAGATCAGTGAGTGAATTGTGTATCAAAAGATTTGAGTAGTTTAGTTTTCAAATTTGTTTTTTCTAATCGATACATGTATTTTAAACTTCTATGAAAATATTAAAAATTATAATAAAAATAAAAATTATTTATCTATTCGAATGTTTGATAAAACAGTGAAAAGCTCTTAAACTGTGGGTGAATCTCGTCTAAAATTTTTTTAATATTTTAGCTAACAAATTGGGTTTTTCTTAATGGAAAACTTTATTTTAAACTACTATGAAAATATTAAAAATTAGAATAAAAATAAAAATTATTGATCGATTCGAATGTTTGATATCCCAATCACCAGCTCTAGATCAGTGAGTGAATTGTGTATCAAAAGATTCTAATATTTTAGTTTACAAATTTGTTTTTTTCTTATGGATACATTTATTTTTAACTACTATGAAAATATTAAAAATTAGATCAAAAATAAAAATGACTGATCGATTCGAATGTTTTATATCCCAATCACCAGCTCTAGATCAGTGAGTAAATAGTGTATCAAAAGATTTTAATAGTTTAGTTTACAAATTTGTTTTTTTTCTAATGGATTCATTTATTTTAAACTACTTCGAAAATATTAAAAAGTAGAATAAAAAAAAATTATTGATCAATGCGAATGTTTGATATCCCAATCACCAGCCCTTGATCAGTGAGTGAATTGTGTATCAAAAGATTTGAATAGTTTAGTTTACAACTTTGTGTTTTTCTAATAAATACATTTATTTTAAACTACTATAAAAATATTAAAAATTAGAATAAAAATACAAATTTTTGATCAATTCGAATGTTTGATATTCCAATCACCAGCTCCAGATCAGTGAGTGAATTGTGTATCAAAAGATTTGAATAGTTTAGTTTACAAATTTGTTTGTTTCTAATCGATACATGTATTTTAAACTTCTATGAAAATATTAAAAATTATAATAAAAATAAAAATTATTGATCGATTCGAATGTTTGATATCCCATTCACCAGCTCTAGATCAGTGAGTGAATTGTGTATCAAAAGATTTTAAAAGTTTAGTTTACAAATTTGTTTTTTTCTAATGGATAAATTTATTTTAAACTACTATGAAAATATTAAAAATTAGTAAAAAAAAAAAATTATTGATCGTTTCTAATATTTGATATCCCAATCACCAGCTCAGTGAGTGAATTGTTTATCAAAAAATTTTAATAGTTTAGTTTACAAATTTGTTTTTTTCTAACGGATAAATTTATTTTAAACAACTAGGAAAATATTAAAAGTTAGAATAAAAATACAAATTTTTGATCAATGCGAATGTTTGATAGCCCAATCACCAGCTCTAGATTTGTGAGTGAATTGTGTATCAAAAGATTTTAATAGTTTAGTTTACAAATTTGTTTTTTTTCTGAAGGAAACATTATTTTAAAAATACTATGAAAGTACTAAAAATTAGAATAAAAATAACAATTATTGATCGATTCAAATGTTTGATTACTCAATCACCAGCTCTAGATCAGTGAGTGAATTGTGTATCAAAAGATTTGAATAGTTTAGTTTACAAATTTGTTTTTTCTAATCGATACATTTATTTTAAACTTCTATGAAAATATTAAAAATTAGAATAATAATAAAAATTAATTATCGATTCGAATGTTTGATAAATCAGTGAAAAGCTCTTAAACTGTGGGTGAATCTCGTCTAAAAATTTTTTAATATTTTAGCTGACAAATTGGGTTTTTTCTTAATGGAAAACTTTATTTTAAACTACTATGAAAATATTAAAAATTAGAATAAAATCCAAAATTATTGATCGATTCGAATGTTTGATATCCCAATCACCAGCTCTAGATCAATCAGTGAATTGTGTATCAAAAGATTTTAATATTTTAGTTTACAAATTTGTTTTTTTTAATGGATACATTTATTTTAAACTACTACGAAAATATTAAGAACTAGAATAAAAAAAATTATTGATCAATGCAAATGTTTGATATCCCAATCACCAGCCCTTGATCAGTGAGTGAATTGTGTATCAAAAGATTTGAATAGTTTAGTTTACAAATTTGTTTTTTTCTAATGGAAACATTTATTTTAAACTACTATAAAAATATTAAAAATTAGAATAAAAATACAAATTTTTGATCAAAGCGAATGTTTGATATCCCAATCACCAGCTCCAGATCAGTGAGTGAATTGTGTATCAAAAGATTTATAGATTAGTTTAAAAATTTGTTTTTCTAATGGATACATTTATTTTTAACTACTATGAAAATATTTAAAATTAGAACAAAAAAAAAAATTACTGATCGATTCGAATGTTTGATATCCCAATCACCAGCTCTAGATCAGTGAGTGAATTGTGTATCAAAAGATTTTAATAGTTTAGTTAACAAATTTGTTTTTTTCTAATGGATACATTTATTTTAAACTACTACGAAAATATTAAGAATTAGAATAAAAAAAATTATTGATCAATGCAAATGTTTGATATCCCAATCACCAGCCCTTGATTAGTGAGTGAATTGTGTATCAAAAGATTTGAATAGTTTAGTTTACAAATTTGTTTTTTTCTAATGGATACATTTATTTTAAACTACTATAAAAATATTAAAAATTAGAATAAAAATACAAATTTTTGATCAATGCGAATGTTTGATATCCCAATCACCAGCTCCAGATCAGTGAGTGAATTGTGTATCAAAAGATTTGAATAGGTTAGTTTATAAATGTGTTTTTTCTAATGGATACATTTATTTTAAACTACTACGAAAATATTAAAAATTAGAATAAAAAAAAAATTATTGATCAACGAATTATTGACGAATGTTTGATATCCCAATCACCAGCCCTTGATCAGTGAGTGAATTGTGTATCAAAAGATTTGAATAGTTTAGTTTACAAATTTGTTTTTTTCTAATGGATACATTTATTTTAAACTACTATAAAAATATTAAAAATTAGAATAAAAATACAAATTTTTGATCAATGCGAATGTTTGATATCCCAATCACCAGCTCCAGATCAGTGAGTGAATTGTGTATCAAAAGATTTGAATAGTTTAGTTTACAAATTTGTTTTTTCTAATCGATACATTTATTTTAAACTTCTATGAAAATATTAAAAATTAGAATAAAAATAAATCAGTGAAAAGCTCTTAAACTGTGGGTGAATCTCGTCTAAAATTTTTTTTAATATTTTAGCTAACAAATTGGGTTTTTCTTAATGAAAAACTTTATTTTAAACTACTATGAAAATATTAAAAATTAGAATAAAAACCAAAATTTTTCATCGATTCGAATGTTTGATATCCCAATCATCAGCTCAAGATCAGTAAGTGAATTGTGTATCAAAAGATTTTAATATTTTAGTTTACAAATTTGTTTTTTTCTAATGGATACATTTATTTTAAACTACTATGAAAATATTAAAAATTAGAATAAAAATTATATATATTTATCGATTTGAATGTATGATATCCCAATCACCAGCTCTAGATCAGTGAGTGAATTGTGTATCAAAAGATTTTAATAGTTTAGTTTACAAATTTGTTTTTTTCTAATGGATACATTTATTTTAAACTACTATGAAAATATTAAAAATTAGAATAAAAATTATAGATATTTATCGATTTGAATGTATGATAACCCAATCACCAATTCTAGATCAGTGAGTGAATTTTGTATCAAAAGATTTTAGTATTTTAGTTAACAAATTTGTTTTTTCCTAATCGATACATCTATTTTAAACTACTATGAAAATATTAAAAATTAGAATAAAAATACAAATTTTTGATCAATGCGAATGTTTGATATCCCAATCACCAGCTCCAGATCAGTGAGTGAATTGTGTATCAAAAGATTCTAATATTTTAGTTTACAAATTTGTTTTTTTCTTATGGATACATTTATTTTTAACAACTATGAAAATATTAAAAATTAGATCAAAAATAAAAATGACTGATCGATTCGAATGTTTGATATCCCAATCACCAGCTCCGGATCAGTGAGTAAATAGTGTATCAAAAGATTTTAATAGTTTAGTTTACAAATTTGTTTTTTTTCTAATGGATTCATTTATTTTAAACTACTTCGAAAATATTAAAAATTAGAATAAAAAAAATTATTGATCAATGCGAATGTTTGATATCCCAATCACCAGCTCTTGATCAGGAGTGAATTGTGTATCAAAAGATTTTAATAGTTTAGTTTACAACATTGTGTTTTTCTAATAAATACATTTATTTTAAACTACTATAAAAATATTAAAAATTAGAATAAAAATACAAATTTTTGATCAATGCGAATGTTTGATATCCCAATCACCAGCTCCAGATCAGTGAGTGAATTGTGTATCAAAAGATTTGAATAGTTTAGTTTACAAATTTGTTTGTTTCTAATCGATACATGTATTTTAAACTTCTATGAAAATATTAAAAATTATAATAAAAATAAAAATTATTGATCGATTCGAATGTTTGATATCCCATTCACCAGCTCTAGATCAGTGAGTGAATTGTGTATCAAAAGATTTTAAAAGATTAGTTTACAAATTTGTTTTTTTCTAATGGATAAATTTATTTTAAACTACTATGAAAATATTAAAAATTAGTAAAAAAAAAAAATTATTGATCGTTTCTAATATCTGATATCTCAATCACCAGCTCAGTGAGTGAATTTTTTATCAAAAAATTTTAATAGTTTAGTTTACAAATTTGTTTTTTTCTAACGGATAAATTTATTTTAAACAACTAGGAAAATATTAAAAGTTAGAATAAAAATACAAATTTTTGATCAATGCGAATGTTTGATAGCCCAATCACCAGCTCTAGATTTGTGAGTGAATTGTGTATCAAAAGATTTTAATAGTTTAGTTTACAAATTTGTTTTTTTCTGAAGGAAACCTTAATTTAAAAATACTATGAAAGTATTAAAAATTAGAATAAAAATAACAATTATTGATCGATTCAAATGTCTGATTACTCAATCACCAGCTCTAGATCAGTGAGTGAATTGTGTATCAAAAGATTTGAATAGTTTAGTTTACAAATTTGTTTTTTCTAATCGATACATTTATTTTAAACTTCTATGAAAATATTAAAAATTAGAATAATAATAAAAATTATTTATCGATTCGAATGTTTGATAAATCAGTGAAAAGCTCTTAAACTGTGGGTGAATCTCGTCTAAAATTTTTTTAATATTTTAGCTAACAAATTGGGTTTTTTCTTAATGGAAAACTCTATTTTAAACTACTATGAAAATATTAAAAATTAGAATAAAATCCAAAATTATTGATCGATTCGAATGTTTGATATCCCAATCACCAGCTCTAGATCAGTGAGTGAATTGTGTATAAAAAGATTTTAATATTTTAGTTTACAAATTTGTTGTTTCCTAATCGATACATCTATTTTAAACTACTATGAAAATATTAAAAATTAGAATAAAAATAAAAATTATTAATCGATTCGAATGTTTGATACCTCAATCACCAGCTCTAGATCAGTGAGTGAATTGTGTATTAAAAGATTTTAATAGTTTAGTTTACAAATTTGTTTTTTTTAATGGATACATTTATTTTAAACTACTATGAAAATATTAAAAATTACAATAAAAATAAAAATTATTGATCGATTCGAAGGTTTGATATTTTAGTAACCAGCTCTAGATCAGTGAGTGAATTGTGTATCAAAAGATTTATAGATTAGTTTACAAATTTGTTTTTTCTAATGGATACATTTATTTTAAACTACTATGTAAATATTTAAAATTAGAACAAAAAAAAAATTACTGATCGATTCGAATGTTTGATATCCCAATCACCAGCTCTAGATCAGTGAGTGAATTGTGTATCAAAAGATTTTAATAGTTTAGTTTACAAATTTGTTTTTTTCTAATGGATACATTTATTTTAAACTACTACGAAAATATTAAGAATTAGAATAAAAAAAATTATTGATCAATGCAAATGTTTGATATCCCAATCACCAGCCCTTGATCAGTGAGTGAATTGTGTATCAAAAGATTTGAATAGTTTAGTTTACAAATTTGTTTTTTTCTAATGGATACATTTATTTTAAACTACTATAAAAATATTAAAAATTAGAATAAAAATACAAATTTTTGATCAATGCGAATGTTTGATATCCCAATCACCAGCTCCAGATCAGTGAGTGAATTGTGTATCAAAAGATTTGAATAGTTTAGTTTACAAATTTGTTTTTTCTAATCGATACATTTATTTTAAACTTCTATGAAAATATTAAAAATTAGAATAAAAATAAAAATTATTTATCGATTCGAATGTTTGATAAATCAGTGAAAAGCTCTTAAACTGTGGGTGAATCTCGTCTAAAATTTTTTTAATATTTTAGCTAACAAATTGGGTTTTTCTTAATGAAAAACTTTATTTTAAACTACTAGAGAAAATATTAAAAATTAGAATAAAAACCAAAATTATTGATCGATTCGAATGTTTGATATCCCAATCACCAGCTCAAGATCAGTGAGTAAATAGTGTATCAAAAGATTTTAATATTTTAGTTTACAAATTTGTTTTTTTCTAATGGATACATTTATTTTAAACTACTATGAAAATATTAAAAATTAGAATAAAAATTATATATATTTATCGATTTGAATGTATGATATCCCAATCACCAGCTCTAGATCAGTGAGTGAATTGTGTATCAAAAGATTTTAATAGTTTAGTTTACAAATTTGTTTTTTTTCTAATGGATACATTTATTTTAAACTACTATGAAAATATTAAAAATTAGAATAAAAATTATATATATTTATCGATTTGAATGTATGATATCCCAATCACCAGCTCTAGATCAGTGAGTGAATTGTGTATCAAAAGATTTTAATATTTTAGTTTACAAATTTGTTTTTTCCTAATCGATACATCTATTTTAAACTACTATGAAAATATTAAAAATTAGAATAAAAATACAAATTTTTGATCAATGCGAATGTTTGATATCCCAATCACCAGCTCCGGATCAGTGAGTGAATTGTTTATCAAAATATTTTAATAGGTTAGTTTATAAATGTGTTTTTTCTAATGGATACATTTATTTTAAACTACTACGAAAATATTAAAAATTAGAATAAAAAAAAATTATTGATCAACGAATTATTGACGAATGTTTGATATCCCAATCACCAGCCCTTGATCAGTGAGTGAATTGTGTATCAAAAGGTTTGAATAGTTTAGTTTACAAATTTGTTTTTTTCTAATGGATACATTTATTTTAAACTACTATAAAAATATTAAAAATTAGAACAAAAATACAAATTTTTGATCAATGCGAATGTTTGATATCCCAATCACCAGCTCCAGATCAGTGAGTGAATTGTGTATCAAAAGATTTGAGTAGTTTAGTTTTCAAATTTGTTTTTTCTAATCGATACATGTATTTTAAACTTCTATGAAAATATTAAAAATTATAATAAAAATAAAAATTATTTATCTATTCGAATGTTTGATAAAACAGTGAAAAGCTCTTAAACTGTGGGTGAATCTCGTCTAAAATTTTTTTAATATTTTAGCTAACAGATTGGGTTTTTCTTAATGGAAAACTTTATTTTAAACTACTATGAAAATATTAAATATTAGAATAAAATCCAAAATTATTGATCGATTCGAATGTTTGATATCCCAATCACCAGCTCTAGATCAGTCAGTGAATTGTGTATCAAAAGATTTTAATATTTTAGTTTACAAATTTGTTTTTTCCTAATCGATACATCTATTTTAAACTACTATGAAAATATTAAAAATTAGAATAAAAAATAAAAATTATTGATCGATTCGAATGTTTGATACCTCAATCACCAGCTCTAGATCAGTGAGTGAATTGTGTACTAAAAGATTTTAATAGTTTAGTTTACAAATTTGTTTTTTTTTAATGGATACATTTATTTTAAACTACTATGAAAATATTAAAAATTACAATAAAAAAAAAAATTATTGATCGATTCGAAGGTTTGATATTTTAGTAACCAGCTCTAGATCAGTGAGTGAATTGTGTATCAAAAGATTTATAGATTAGTTTACAAATTTGTTTTTTCTAATGGATACATTTATTTTAAACTACTATGAAAATATTTAAAATTAGAACAAAAAAAAAATTACTGATCGATTCGAATGTTTGATATCCCAATCACCAGCTCTAGATCAGTGAGTGAATTGTGTATCAAAAGATTTTAATAGTTTAGTTTACAAATTTGTTTTTTTCTAATGGATACATTTATTTTAAACTACTACGAAAATATTAAGAATTAGAATACAAAAAATTATTGATCAATGCAAATGTTTGATATCCCAATCACCAGCCCTTGATCAGTGAGTGAATTGTTTATCAAAAGATTTGAATAGTTTAGTTTACAAATTTGTTTTTTTCTAATGGATACATTTATTTTAAACTACTATAAAAATATTAAAAATTAGAATAAAAATTCAAATTTGTTTTTTTCTTATGGATACATTTATTTTTAACTACTATGAAAATATTAAAAATTAGATCAAAAATAAAAATTACTGATCGATTCGAATGTTTGATATCCCAATCACCAGCTCTAGATCAGTGAGTAAATAGTGTATCAAAAGATTTTAATAGTTTAGTTTACAAATTTGTTTTTTTTCTAATGGATTCATTTATTTTAAACTACTTCGAAAATATTAAAAATTAGAATAAAAAAAAATTATTGATCAATGCAAATGTTTGATATCCCAATCACCAGCCCTTGATAAGTGAGTGAATTGTGTATCAAAAGATTTGAATAGTTTAGTTTACAGCTTTGTGTTTTTCTAATAAATACATTTATTTTAAACTACTATGAAAATATTAAAAATTAGAATAAAAATACAAATTTTTAATCAATGCGAATGTTTGATATCCCTATCACCAGCTCCGGATCAGTGAGTGAATTGTGTATCAAAATATTTTAATAGGTTAGTTTATAAATGTGTTTTTTCTAATGGATACATTTATTTTAAACTACTACGAAAATATTAAAAATTAGAATAAAAAAAAATTATTGATCAACGAATTATTGACGAATGTTTGATATCCCAATCACCAGCCCTTGATCAGTGAGTGAATTGTGTATCAAAAGATTTGAATAGTTTAGTTTACAAATTTGTTTTTTTCTAATGGATACATTTATTTTAAACTACTATAAAAATATTAAAAATTAGAACAAAAATACAAATTTTTGATCAATGCGAATGTTTGATATCCCAATCACCAGCTCCAGATCAGTGAGTGAATTGTGTATCAAAAGATTTGAGTAGTTTAGTTTTCAAATTTGTTTTTTCTAATCGATACATGTATTTTAAACTTCTATGAAAATATTAAAAATTATAATAAAAATAAAAATTATTTATCTATTCGAATGTTTGATAAAACAGTGAAAAGCTCTTAAACTGTGGGTGAATCAAGTCTAAAATTTTTTTAATATTTTAGCTAACAAATTGGGTTTTTCTTAATGGAAAACTTTATTTTAAACTACTATGAAAATATTAAATATTAGAATAAAATCCAAAATTATTGATCGATTCGAATGTTTGATATCCCAATCACCAGCTCTAGATCAGTCAGTGAATTGTGTATCAAAAGATTTTAATATTTTAGTTTACAAATTTGTTTTTTCCTAATCGATACATCTATTTTAAACTACTATGAAAATATTAAAAATTAGAATAAAAAATAAAAATTATTGATCGATTCGAATGTTTGATACCTCAATCACCAGCTCTAGATCAGTGAGTGAATTGTGTACTAAAAGATTTTAATAGTTTAGTTTACAAATTTGTTTTTTTTTAATGGATACATTTATTTTAAACTACTATGAAAATATTAAAAATTACAATAAAAAAAAAAATTATTGATCGATTCGAAGGTTTGATATTTTAGTAA
This sequence comes from Tipula confusa, assembly GCA_963556175.1. Classification (NCBI taxonomy): domain Eukaryota; kingdom Metazoa; phylum Arthropoda; class Insecta; order Diptera; family Tipulidae; genus Tipula; species Tipula confusa. Next base: position 43,165 of record CAUVYK010000202.1, on the reverse strand, counting down.
CCAGCTCTAGATCAGTGAGTGAATTGTGTATCAAAAGATTTATAGATTAGTTTACAAATTTGTTTTTTCTAATGGATACATTTATTTTAAACTACTATGAAAATATTTAAAATTAGAACAAAAAAAAAATTACTGATCGATTCGAATGTTTGATATCCCAATCACCAGCTCTAGATCAGTGAGTGAATTGTGTATCAAAAGATTTTAATAGTTTAGTTTACAAATTTGTTTTTTTCTAATGGATACATTTATTTTAAACTACTACGAAAATATTAAGAATTAGAATACAAAAAATTATTGATCAATGCAAATGTTTGATATCCCAATCACCAGCCCTTGATCAGTGAGTGAATTGTTTATCAAAAGATTTGAATAGTTTAGTTTACAAATTTGTTTTTTTCTAATGGATACATTTATTTTAAACTACTATAAAAATATTAAAAATTAGAATAAAAATTCAAATTTGTTTTTTTCTTATGGATACATTTATTTTTAACTACTATGAAAATATTAAAAATTAGATCAAAAATAAAAATTACTGATCGATTCGAATGTTTGATATCCCAATCACCAGCTCTAGATCAGTGAGTAAATAGTGTATCAAAAGATTTTAATAGTTTAGTTTACAAATTTGTTTTTTTTCTAATGGATTCATTTATTTTAAACTACTTCGAAAATATTAAAAATTAGAATAAAAAAAAATTATTGATCAATGCAAATGTTTGATATCCCAATCACCAGCCCTTGATAAGTGAGTGAATTGTGTATCAAAAGATTTGAATAGTTTAGTTTACAACTTTGTGTTTTTCTAATAAATACATTTATTTTAAACTACTATGAAAATATTAAAAATTAGAATAAAAATACAAATTTTTAATCAATGCGAATGTTTGATATCCCTATCACCAGCTCCGGATCAGTGAGTGAATTGTGTATCAAAATATTTTAATAGGTTAGTTTATAAATGTGTTTTTTCTAATGGATACATTTATTTTAAACTACTACGAAAATATTAAAAATTAGAATAAAAAAAAATTATTGATCAACGAATTATTGACGAATGTTTGATATCCCAATCACCAGCCCTTGATCAGTGAGTGAATTGTGTATCAAAAGATTTGAATAGTTTAGTTTACAAATTTGTTTTTTTCTAATGGATACATTTATTTTAAACTACTATAAAAATATTAAAAATTAGAACAAAAATACAAATTTTTGATCAATGCGAATGTTTGATAGCCCAATCACCAGCTCCAGATCAGTGAGTGAATTGTGTATCAAAAGATTTGAGTAGTTTAGTTTTCAAATTTGTTTTTTCTAATCGATACATGTATTTTAAACTTCTATGAAAATATTAAAAATTATAATAAAAATAAAAATTATTTATCTATTCGAATGTTTGATAAATCAGTGAAAAGCTCTTAAACTGTGGGTGAATCTCGTCTAAAATTTTTTTAATATTTTAGCTAACAAATTGGGTTTTTCTTAATGAAAAACTTTATTTTAAACTACTAGAGAAAATATTAAAAATTAGAATAAAAACCAAAATTATTGATCGATTCGAATGTTTGATATCCCAATCACCAGCTCAAGATCAGTGAGTAAATAGTGTATCAAAAGATTTTAATATTTTAGTTTACAAATTTGTTTTTTTTCTAATGGATACATTTATTTTAAACTACTATGAAAATATTAAAAATTAGAATAAAAATAATATATATTTATCGATTTGAATGTATGATATCCCAATCACCAGCTCTAGATCAGTGAGTGAATTGTGTATCAAAAGATTTTAATAGTTTAGTTTACAAATTTGTTTTTTTTCTAATGGATACATTTATTTTAAACTACTATGAAAATATTAAAAATTAGAATAAAAATTATATATATTTATCGATTTGAATGTATGATATCCCAATCACCAGCTCTAGATCAGTGAGTGAATTGTGTATCAAAAGATTTTAATATTTTAGTTTACAAATTTGTTTTTTCCTAATCGATACATCTATTTTAAACTACTATGAAAATATTAAAAATTAGAATAAAAATACAAATTTTTGATCAATGCGAATGTTTGATATCCCTATCACCAGCTCCGGATCAGTGAGTGAATTGTGTATCAAAATATTTTAATAGGTTAGTTTATAAATGATTCGAATGTTTGATATCCCAATCACCAGCTCTAGATCAGTCAGTGAATTGTGTATCAAAAGATTTTAATATTTTAGTTTACAAATTTGTTTTTTCCTAATCGATACATCTATTTTAAACTACTATGAAAATATTAAAAATTAGAATAAAAAATAAAAATTATTGATCGATTCGAATGTTTGATACCTCAATCACCAGCTCTAGATCAGTGAGTGAATTGTGTACTAAAAGATTTTAATAGTTTAGTTTACAAATTTGTTTTTTTTTAATGGATACATTTATTTTAAACTACTATGAAAATATTAAAAATTACAATAAAAAAAAAAATTATTGATCGATTCGAAGGTTTGATATTTTAGTAACCAGCTCTAGATCAGTGAGTGAATTGTGTATCAAAAGATTTATAGATTAGTTTACAAATTTGTTTTTTCTAATGGATACATTTATTTTAAACTACTATGAAAATATTTAAAATTAGAACAAAAAAAAAATTACTGATCGATTCGAATGTTTGATATCCCAATCACCAGCTCTAGATCAGTGAGTGAATTGTGTATCAAAAGATTTTAATAGTTTAGTTTACAAATTTGTTTTTTTCTAATGGATACATTTATTTTAAACTACTACGAAAATATTAAGAATTAGAATACAAAAAATTATTGATCAATGCAAATGTTTGATATCCCAATCACCAGCCCTTGATCAGTGAGTGAATTGTTTATCAAAAGATTTGAATAGTTTAGTTTACAAATTTGTTTTTTTCTAATGGATACATTTATTTTAAACTACTGTAAAAATATTAAAAATTAGAATAAAAATTCAAATTTGTTTTTTTCTTATGGATACATTTATTTTTAACTACTATGAAAATATTAAAAATTAGATCAAAAATAAAAATTACTGATCGATTCGAATGTTTGATATCCCAATCACCAGCTCTAGATCAGTGAGTAAATAGTGTATCAAAAGATTTTAATAGTTTAGTTTACAAATTTGTTTTTTTTCTAATGGATTCATTTATTTTAAACTACTTCGAAAATATTAAAAATTAGAATAAAAAAAAATTATTGATCAATGCAAATGTTTGATATCCCAATCACCAGCCCTTGATAAGTGAGTGAATTGTGTATCAAAAGATTTGAATAGTTTAGTTTACAACTTTGTGTTTTTCTAATAAATACATTTATTTTAAACTACTATGAAAATATTAAAAATTAGAATAAAAATACAAATTTTTAATCAATGCGAATGTTTGATATCCCTATCACCAGCTCCGGATCAGTGAGTGAATTGTGTATCAAAATATTTTAATAGGTTAGTTTATAAATGTGTTTTTTCTAATGGATACATTTATTTTAAAATACTACGAAAATATTAAAAATTAGAATAAAAAAAAATTATTGATCAACGAATTATTGACGAATGTTTGATATCCCAATCACCAGCCCTTGATCAGTGAGTGAATTGTGTATCAAAAGATTTGAATAGTTTAGTTTACAAATTTGTTTTTTTCTAATGGATACATTGATTTTAAACTACTATAAAAATATTAAAAATTAGAACAAAAATACCAATTTTTGATCAATGCGAATGTTTGATATCCCAATCACCAGCTCCAGATCAGTGAGTGAATTGTGTATCAAAAGATTTGAGTAGTTTAGTTTTCAAATTTGTTTTTTCTAATCGATACATTTATTTTAAACTTCTATGAAAATATTAAAAATTATAATAAAAATAAAAATTATTTATCTATTCGAATGTTTGATAAAACAGTGAAAAGCTCTTAAACTGTGGGTGAATCTCGTCTAAAATTTTTTTAATATTTTAGCTAACAAATTGGGTTTTTCTTAATGGAAAACTTTATTTTAAACTGCTATGAAAATATTAAATATTAGTCTAAAATCCAAAATTATTGATCGATTCGAATGTTTGATATCCCAATCACCAGCTCTAGATCAGTCAGTGAATTGTGTATCAAAAGATTTTAATATTTTAGTTTACAAATTTGTTTTTTCCTAATCGATACACCTATTTTAAACTACTATGAAAATATTAAAAATTAGAATAAAAAATAAAAATTATTGATCGATTCGAATGTTTGATACCTCAATCACCAGCTCTAGATCAGTGAGTGAATTGTGTATTAAAAGATTTTAATAGTTTAGTTTACAAATTTGTTTTTTTTAATGAATACTTTTATTTTAAACTACTATGAAAATGTTAAAAATTACAATAAAAATAAAAATTATTGATCGATTCGAAGGTTTGATATTTTAGTAACCAGCTCTAGATCAGTGAGTGAATTGTGTATCAAAAGATTTATAGATTAGTTTACAAATTTGTTTTTTCTAATGGATACATTTATTTTAAACTACTATGTAAATATTTAAAATTAGAACAAAAAAAAAATTACTGATCGATTCGAATGTTTGATATCCCAATCACCAGCTCTAGATCAGTGAGTGAATTGTGTATCAAAAGATTTTAATAGTTTAGTTTACAAATTTGTTTTTTTCTAATGGATACATTTATTTTAAACTACTACGAAAATATTAAGAATTAGAATAAAAAAAATTATTGATCAATGCAAATGTTTGATATCCCAATCACCAGCCCTTGATCAGTGAGTGAATTGTGTATCAAAAGATTTGAATAGTTTAGTTTACAAATTTGTTTTTTTCTAATGGATACATTTATTTTAAACTACTATAAAAATATTAAAAATTAGAATAAAAATACAAATTTTTGATCAATGCGAATGTTTGATATCCCAATCACCAGCTCCAGATCAGTGAGTGAATTGTGTATCAAAAGATTTGAATAGTTTAGTTTACAAATTTGTTTTTTCTAATCGATACATTTATTTTAAACTTCTATGAAAATATTAAAAATTAGAATAAAAATAAAAATTATTGATCGATTCGAATGTTTGATAAATCAGTGAAAAGCTCTTAAACTGTGGGTTAATCTCGTCTAAAATTTTTTTAATATTTTAGCTAACAAATTGGGTTTTTCTTAATGAAAAACTTTATTTTAAACTACTAGAGAAAATATTAAAAATTAGAATAAAAACCAAAATTATTGATCGATTCGAGTGTTTGATATCCCAATCACCAGCTCAAGATCAGTGAGTAAATAGTGTATCAAAAGATTTTAATATTTTAGTTTACAAATTTGTTTTTTTCTAATGGATACATTTATTTTAAACTACTATGAAAATATTAAAAATTAGAATAAAAATTATATATATTTATCGATTTGAATGTATGATATCCCAATCACCAGCTCTAGATCAGTGAGTGAAATGTGTATCAAAAGATTTTAATAGTTTAGTTTACAAATTTGTTTTTTTTCTAATGGATACATTTATTTTAAACTACTATGAAAATATTAAAAATTAGAATAAAAATTATATATATTTATCGATTTGAATGTATGATATCCCAATCACCAGCTCTAGATCAGTGAGTGAATTGTGTATCAAAAGATTTTAATATTTTAGTTTACAAATTTGTTTTTTCCTAATCGATACATCTATTTTAAACTACTATGAAAATATTAAAAATTAGAATAAAAATACAAATTTTTGATCAATGCGAATGTTTGATATCCCAATCACCAGCTCCGGATCAGTGAGTTAATTGTTTATCAAAATATTTTAATAGGTTAGTTTATAAATGTGTTTTTTCTAATGGATACATTTATTTTAAACTACTACGAAAATATTAAAAATTAGAATAAAAAAAAATTATTGATCAACGAATTATTGACGAATGTTTGATATCCCAATCACCAGCCCTTGATCAGTGAGTGAATTGTGTATCAAAAGGTTTGAATAGTTTAGTTTACAAATTTGTTTTTTTCTAATGGATACATTTATTTTAAACTACTATAAAAATATTAAAAATTAGAACAAAAATACAAATTTTTGATCAATGCGAATGTTTGATATCCCAATCACCAGCTCCAGATCAGTGAGTGAATTGTGTATCAAAAGATTTGAGTAGTTTAGTTTTCAAATTTGTTTTTTCTAATCGATACATGTATTTTAAACTTCTATGAAAATATTAAAAATTATAATAAAAATAAAAATTATTTATCTATTCGAATGTTTGATAAAACAGTGAAAAGCTCTTAAACTGTGGGTGAATCTCGTCTAAAATTTTTTTAATATTTTAGCTAACAAATTGGGTTTTTCTTAATGAAAAACTTTATTTTAAACTACTAGAGAAAATATTAAAAATTAGAATAAAAACCAAAATTATTGATCGATTCGAATGTTTGATATCCCAATCACCAGCTCAAGATCAGTGAGTAAATAGTGTATCAAAAGATTTTAATATTTTAGTTTACAAATTTGTTTTTTTTCTAATGGATACATTTATTTTAAACTACTATGAAAATATTAAAAATTAGAATAAAAATAATATATATTTATCGATTTGAATGTATGATATCCCAATCACCAGCTCTAGATCAGTGAGTGAATTGTGTATCAAAAGATTTTAATAGTTTAGTTTACAAATTTGTTTTTTTTCTAATGGATACATTTATTTTAAACTTCTATGAAAATATTAAAAATTAGAATAAAAATTATATATATTTATCGATTTGAATGTATGATATCCCAATCACCAGCTCTAGATCAGTGAGTGAATTGTGTATCAAAAGATTTTAATATTTTAGTTTACAAATTTGTTTTTTCCTAATCGATACATCTATTTTAAACTACTATGAAAATATTAAAAATTAGAATAAAAATACAAATTTTTGATCAATGCGAATGTTTGATATCCCTATCACCAGCTCCGGATCAGTGAGTGAATTGTGTATCAAAATATTTTAATAGGTTAGTTTATAAATGATTCGAATGTTTGATATCCCAATCACCAGCTCTAGATCAGTCAGTGAATTGTGTATCAAAAGATTTTAATATTTTAATTTACAAATTTGTTTTTTCCTAATCGATACATCTATTTTAAACTACTATGAAAATATTAAAAATTAGAATAAAAAATAAAAATTATTGATCGATTCGAATGTTTGATACCTCAATCACCAGCTCTAGATCAGTGAGTGAATTGTGTACTAAAAGATTTTAATAGTTTAGTTTACAAATTTGTTTTTTTTTAATGGATACATTTATTTTAAACTACTATGAAAATATTAAAAATTACAATAAAAAAAAAAATTATTGATCGATTCGAAGGTTTGATATTTTAGTAACCAGCTCTAGATCAGTGAGTGAATTGTGTATCAAAAGATTTATAGATTAGTTTACAAATTTGTTTTTTCTAATGGATACATTTATTTTAAACTACTATGAAAATATTTAAAATTAGAACAAAAAAAAAATTACTGATCGATTCGAATGTTTGATATCCCAATCACCAGCTCTAGATCAGTGAGTGAATTGTGTATCAAAAGATTTTAATAGTTTAGTTTACAAATTTGTTTTTTTCTAATGGATACATTTATTTTAAACTACTACGAAAATATTAAGAATTAGAATAAAAAAAATTATTGATCAATGCAAATGTTTGATATCCCAATCACCAGCCCTTGATCAGTGAGTGAATTGTTTATCAAAAGATTTGAATAGTTTAGTTTACAAATTTGTTTTTTTCTAATGGATACATTTATTTTAAACTACTATAAAAATATTAAAAATTAGAATAAAAATTCAAATTTGTTTTTTTCTTATGGATACATTTATTTTTAACTACTATGAAAATATTAAAAATTAGATCAAAAATAAAAATTACTGATCGATTCGAATGTTTGATATCCCAATCACCAGCTCTAGATCAGTGAGTAAATAGTGTATCAAAAGATTTTAATAGTTTAGTTTACAAATTTGTTTTTTTCTAATGGATACATTTATTTTAAACTACTATAAAAATATTAAAAATTAGAACAAAAATACAAATTTTTGATCAATGCGAATGTTTGATATCCCAATCACCAGCTCCAGATCAGTGAGTGAATTGTGTATCAAAAGATTTGAGTAGTTTAGTTTTCAAATTTGTTTTTTCTAATCGATACATGTATTTTAAACTTCTATGAAAATATTAAAAATTATAATAAAAATAAAAATTATTTATCTATTCGAATGTTTGATAAAACAGTGAAAAGCTCTTAAACTGTGGGTGAATCTCGTCTAAAATTTTTTTAATATTTTAGCTAACAAATTGGGTTTTTCTTAATGGAAAACTTTATTTTAAACTGCTATGAAAATATTAAATATTAGTCTAAAATCCAAAATTATTGATCGATTCGAATGTTTGATATCCCAATCACCAGCTCTAGATCAGTCAGTGAATTGTGTATCAAAAGATTTTAATATTTTAGTTTACAAATTTGTTTTTTCCTAATCGATACACCTATTTTAAACTACTATGAAAATATTAAAAATTAGAATAAAAAATAAAAATTATTGATCGATTCGAATGTTTGATACCTCAATCACCAGATCTAGATCAGTGAGTGAATTGTGTACTAAAAGATTTTAATAGTTTAGTTTACAAATTTGTTTTTTTTAATGGATACATTTATTTTAAACTACTATGAAAATATTAAAAATTACAATAAAAAAAAAAATTATTGATCGATTCGAAGGTTTGATATTTTAGTAACCAGCTCTAGATCAGTGAGTGAATTGTGTATCAAAAGATTTATAGATTAGTTTACAAATTTGTTTTTTCTAATGGATACATTTATTTTAAACTACTATGAAAATATTTAAAATTAGAACAAAAAAAAAATTACTGATCGATTCGAATGTTTGATATCCCAATCACCAGCTCTAGATCAGTGAGTGAATTGTGTATCAAAAGATTTAAATAGTTTAGTTTACAAATTTGTTTTTTTCTAATGGATACATTTATTTTAAACTACTACGAAAATATTAAGAATTAGAATAAAAAAAATTATTGATCAATGCAAATGTTTGATATTCCAATCACCAGCCCTTGATCAGTGAGTGAATTGTTTATCAAAAGATTTGAATAGTTTAGTTTACAAATTTGTTTTTTTCTAATGGATACATTTATTTTAAACTACTATAAAAATATTAAAAATTAGAATAAAAATTCAAATTTGTTTTTTTCTTATGGATACATTTATTTTTAACTACTATGAAAATATTAAAAATTAGATCAAAAATAAAAATTACTGATCGATTCGAATGTTTGATATCCCAATCACCAGCTCTAGATCAGTGAGTAAATAGTGTATCAAAAGATTTTAATAGTTTAGTTTACAAATTTGTTTTTTTTCTAATAGATTCATTTATTTTAAACTACTTCGAAAATATTAAAAATTAGAATATAAAAAAATTATTGATCAATGCAAATGTTTGATATCCCAATCACCAGCCCTTGATAAGTGAGTGAATTGTGTATCAAAAGATTCGAATAGTTTAGTTTACAACTTTGTGTTTTTCTAATAAATACATTTATTTTAAACTACTATAAAAATTTTAAAAATTAGAATAAAATTACTAATTTTTGATCAATGCGAATGTTTGATATCCCAATCACCAGCTCCAGATCAGTGAGTGAATTGTGTATCAAAAGATTTGAATAGTTTAGTTTACAAATTTGTTTGTTTCTAATCGATACATGTATTTTAAACTTCTATGAAAATAAAAAAAATTATAATAAAAATAAAAATTATTGATCGATTCGAATGTTTGATATCCCATTCACCAGCTCTAGATCAGTGAGTGAATTGTGTATCAAAAGATTTTAAAAGTTTAATTTACAAATTTGTTTTTTTCTAATGGAAAAATTTATTTTAAACTACTATGAAAATATTAAAAATTAGTAAAAAAAAAATTATTGATCGTTTCTAATATTTGATATCCCAATCACCAGCTCAGTAAGTGAATTGGTTATCAAAAAATTTTAATAGTTTAGTTTACAAATTTGTTTTTTTCTAACGGATAAATTTATTTTAAACAACTAGGAAAATATTAAAAGTTAGAATAAAAATACAAATTTTTGATCAATGCGAATGTTTGATAGCCCAATCACCAGCTCTAGATTTGTGAGTGAATTGTGTATCAAAAGATTTTAATAGTTTAGTTTACAAATTTGTTTTTTTTTCTGAAGGAAACCTTAATTTAAAAATACTATGAAAGTATTAAAAATTAGAATAAAAATAACAATTATTGATCGATTCAAATGTTTGATTACTCAATCACCAGCTCTAGATCAGTGAGTGAATTGTGTATCAAAAGATTTATAGATTAGTTTACAAATTTGTTTTTTCTAATGGATAAATTTATTTTAAACTACTATGAAAATATTTAAAATTAGAACAAAAAAAAATTACTGATCGATTCGAATGTTTGATATCCCAATTACCAGCTCTAGATCAGTGAGTGAATTGTTTATCAAAAGATTTTAATAGTTTAGTTTACAAATTTGTTTTTTTCTTATGGATACATTAATTTTAAACTACTATGAAAATATTAAAAATTAGTTCAAAAATAAAAATTACTGATCGATTCGAATGTTTGATATCCCAATCACCAGCTCTAGATCAGTGAGTGAATAGTGTATCAAAAGATTTTAATAGTTTAGTTTACAAATTTGTTTTTTTCTAATGGATACATTTATTTTAAACTACTATAAAAATATTAAAAATTAGAATAAAAATACAAATTTTTGAGCAATGCGAATGTTTGATATCCCAATCACCAGCTCCAGATCAGTGAGTGGATTGTGTATCAAAAGATTTGAGTAGTTTAGTTTACAAATTTATTTTTTCTAATCGATACATGTATTTTAAACTTCTATGAAAATATTAAAAATTATAATAAAAATAAAAATTATTTATCGATTCGAATGTTTGATAAAACAGTGAAAAGCTCTTAAACTGTGGGTGAATCTCGTCTAAAATATTTTTAATATTTTAGCTAACAAATTGGGTTTTTTCTTAATGGAAAACTTTATTTTAAACTACTATGAAAATATTAAAAATTAGAATAAAATCCAAAATTATTGATCGATTCGAATGTTTGATATCCCAATCACCAGCTCTAGATCAGTCAGTGAATTGTGTATCAAAAGATTCTAATATTTTAGTTTACAAATTTGTTTTTTCCTAATCGATACATCTATTTTAAACTACTATGAAAATATTAAAAATTAGAATAAAAATAAAAATTATTGATCGATTCGAATGTTTGATACCTCAATCACCAGCTCTAGATCAGTGAGTGAATTGTGTATTAAAAGATTTTAATAGTTTAGTTTACAAATTTGTTTTTTTTAATGGATACATTTATTTTAAACTTCTATGAAAATATTAAAAATTACAATAAAAATAAAAATTATTGATCGATTCGAAGGTTTGATATTTTAGTAACCAGCTCTAGATCAGTGAGTGAATTGTGTATCAAAAGATGTATAGATTAGTTTACAAATTTGTTTTTTTCTAATGGATACATTTATTTTAAACTACTATAAAAATATTAAAAATTAGAATAAAAATACAAATTTTTGATCAATGCGAATGTTTGATATCCCAATCACCAGCTCCAGATCAGTGAGTGAATTGTGTATCAAAAGATTTGAGTAGTTTAGTTTTCAAATTTGTTTTTTCTAATCGATACATGTATTTTAAACTTCTATGAAAATATTAAAAATTATAATAAAAATAAAAATTATTTATCTATTCGAATGTTTGATAAATCAGTGAAAAGCTCTTAAACTGTGGGTGAATCTCGTCTAAAATTTTTTTAATATTTTAGCTAACAAATTGGGTTTTTCTTAATGAAAAACTTTATTTTAAACTACTAGAGAAAATATTAAAAATTAGAATAAAAACCAAAATTATTGATCGATTCGAATGTTTGATATCCCAATCACCAGCTCTAGATCAGTGAGTGAATTGTGTATCAAAAGATTCTAATATTTTAGTTTTCAAATTTGTTTTTTTCTTATGGATACATTTATTTTTAACTACTATGAAAATATTAAAAATTTGATCAAAAATAAAAATTACTGATCGATTCGAATGTTTGATATCCCAATCACCAGCTCTAGATCAGTGAGTAAATAGTGTATCAAAAGATTTTAATAGTTTAGTTTACAAATTTGTTTTTTTTCTAATGGATTCATTTATTTTAAACTACTTCGAAAATATTAAAAATTAGAATAAAAAAAAATTATTGATCAATGCAAATGTTTGATATCCCAATCACCAGCCCTTGATCAGTGAGTGAATTGTGTATCACAAGATTTGAATAGTTTAGTTTACAACTTTGTGTTTTTCTAATAAATACATTTGTTTTAAACTACTATAAAAATTTTAAAAATTAGAATAAAAATACAAATTTTTGATCAATGCGAATGTTTGATATCCCAATCACCAGCTCCAGATCAGTGAATGAATTGTATATCAAAAGATTTGAATAGTTTAGTTTACAAATTTGTTTTTTCTAATCGATACATTTATTTTAAACTTCTATGAAAATATTAAAAATTAGAATAAAAATAAAAATTATTTATCGATTCGAATGTTTGATAAATCAGTGAAAAGCTCTTAAACTGTGGGTGAATCTCGTCTAAAATTTTTTTAATATTTTAGCTAACAAATTGGGTTTTTCTTAATGAAAAACTTTATTTTAACTACTAGAGAAAATATTAAAAATTAGAATAAAAACCAAAATTATTGATCGATTCGAATGTTTGATATCCCAATCACCAGCTCAAGATCAGTGAGTAAATAGTGTATCAAAAGATTTTAATATTTTAGTTTACAAATTTGTTTTTTTCTAATGGATACATTTATTTTAAACTACTATGAAAATATTAAAAATTAGAATAAAAATTATATATATTTATCGATTTGAATGTATGATATCCCAATCACCAGCTCTAGATCAGTGAGTGAATTGTGTATCAAAAGATTTTAATAGTTTAGTTTACAAATTTTTTTTTTTCTAATGGGTACATTTATTTTAAACTACTATGAAAATATTAAAAATTAGAATAAAAATTATATATATTTATCGATTTGAATGTATGATATCCCAATCACCAGCTCTAGATCAGTGAGTGAATTGTGTATCAAAAGATTTTAATATTTTAGTTTACAAATTTGTTTTTTCCTAATCGATACATCTATTTTAAACTACTGTGAAAATATTAAAAATTAGAATAAAAATACAAATTTTTGATCAATGCGAATGTTTGATATCCCTATCACCAGCTCCGGATCAGTGAGTGAATTGTGTATCAAAATATTTTAATAGGTTAGTTTATAAATGTGTTTTTTCTAATGGATACATTTATTTTAAACTACTACGAAAATATTAAAAATTAGAATAAAAAAATATTATTGATCAACGAATTATTGACGAATGTTTGATATCCCAATCACCAGCCCTTGATCAGTGAGTGAATTGTGTATCAAAAGATTTGAATAGTTTAGTTTACAAATTTGTTTTTTTCTAATTGATACATTTATTTTAAACTACTATGAAAATATTAAAAATTAGAACAAAAATACAAATTTTTGATCAATGCGAATGTTTGATATCCCAATCACCAGCTCCAGATCAGTGAGTGAATTGTGTATCAAAAGATTTGAGTAGTTTAGTTTTCAAATTTGTTTTTTCTAATCGATACATGTATTTTAAACTTCTATGAAAATATTAAAAATTATAATAAAAATAAAAATTATTTATCTATTCGAATGTTTGATAAAACAGTGAAAAGCTCTTAAACTGTGGGTGAATCTCGTCTAAATTTTTTTTAATATTTTAGCTAACAAATTGGGTTTTTCTTAATGGAAAACTTTATTTTAAACTACTATGAAAATATTAAATATTAGAATTAAATCCAAAATTATTGATCGATTCGAATGTTTGATATTCCAATCACCAGCTCTAGATCAGTCAGTGAATTGTGTATCAAAAGATTTTAATATTTTAGTTTACAAATTTGTTTTTTCCTAATCGATACATCTATTTTAAACTACTGTGAAAATATTAAAAATTAGAATAAAAAATAAAAATTATTGATCGATTCGAATGTTTGATACCTCAATCACCAGCTCTAGATCAGTGAGTGAATTGTGTACTAAAAGATTTTAATAGTTTAGTTTACAAATTTGTTTTTTTTAATGGATACATTTATTTTAAACTACTATGAAAATATTAAAAATTACAATAAAAATAAAAATTATTGATCGATTCGAATGTTTGATATTTTAGTAACCAGCTCTAGATCAGTGAGTGAATTGTGTATCAAAAGATTTATAGATTAGTTTACAAATTTGTTTTTTCTAATGGATACATTTATTTTAAACTACTATGAAAATATTTAAAATTAGAACAAAAAAAAAATTACTGATCGATTCGAATGTTTGATATCCCAATCACCAGCTCTAGATCAGTGAGTGAATTGTGTATCAAAAGATTATAATAGTTTAGTTTACAAATTTGTTTTTTTCTAATGGATACATTTATTTTAAACTACTATAAAAATATTAAAAATTAGAATAAAAATTCAAATTTGTTTTTTTCTTATGGATACATTTATTTTTAACTACTATGAAAATATTAAAAATTAGATCAAAAATAAAAATTACTGATCGATTCGAATGTTTGATATCCCATTCACCAGCTCTAGATCAGTGAGTAAATAGTGTATCAAAAGATTTTAATAGTTTAGTTTACAAATTTGTTTTTTTTCTAATGGATTCATTTATTTTAAACTACTTCGAAAATATTAAAAATTAGAATAAAAAAAAATTATTGATCAATGCAAATGTTTGATATCCCAATCACCAGCCCTTGATAAGTGAGTGAATTGTGTATCAAAAGATTTGAATAGTTTAGTTTACAACTTTGTGTTTTTCTAATAAATACATTTATTTTAAACTACTATAAAAATTTTAAAAATTAGAATCAAAATACAAATTTTTGATCAATGCGAATGTTTGATATCCCAATCACCAGCTCCAGATCAGTGAGTGAATTGTGTATCAGAAGATTTGAATAGTTTAGTTTACAAATTTGTTTGTTTCTAATAGATACATGTATTTTAAACTTCTATGAAAATAAAAAAAATTATAATAAAAATAAAAATTATTGATCGATTCGAATGTTTGATATCCCATTCACCAGCTCTAGATCAGTGAGTGAATTGTGTATCAAAAGATTTTAAAAGTTTAGTTTACAAATTTGTTTTTTTCTAATGGATAAATTTATTTTAAACTACTATGAAAATATTAAAAATTAGTAAAAAAAAAAATTATTGATCGTTTCTAATATTTGATATCTCAATCACCAGCTCAGTAAGTGAATTGATTATCAAAAAATGTTAATAGTTTAGTTTACAAATTTGTTTTTTTCTAACGGATAAATTTATTTGAAACAACTAGGAAAATATTAAAAGTTAGAATAAAAATACAAATTTTTGATCAATGCGAATGTTTGATAGCCCAATCACCAGCTCTAGATTTGTGAGTTAATTGTGTATCAAAAGATTTTAATAGTTTAGTTTACAAATTTGTTTTTTTTCTGAAGGAAACCTTAATTTAAAAATACTATGAAAGTATTAAAAATTAGAATAAAAATAACAATTATTGATCGATTCAAATGTTTGATTACTCAATCACCAGCTCTAGATCAGTGAGTGAATTGTGTATCAAAAGATTTATAGATTAGTTTACAAATTTGTTTTTTCTAATGGATAAATTTATTTTAAACTACTATGAAAATATTTAAAATTAGAACAAAAAAAATTACTGATCGATTCGAATGTTTGATATCCCAATTATCAGCTCTAGATCAGTGAGTGAATTGTGTATCAAAAGATTTTAATAGTTTAGTTTACAAATTTGTTTTTTTCTTATGGATACATTAATTTTAAACTACTATGAAAATATTAAAAATTAGTTCAAAAATAAAAATTACTGATCGATTCGAATGTTTGATATCCCAATCACCAGCTCTAGATCAGTGAGTGAATAGTGTATCAAAAGATTTTAATAGTTTAGTTTACAAATTTGTTTTTTCCTAATCGATACATTTATTTTAAACTACTATAAAAATATTAAAAATTAGAATAAAAATACAAATTTTTGATCAATGCGAATGTTTGATATCCCAATCACCAGCTCCAGATCAGTGAGTGGATTGTGTATCAAAAGATTTGAGTAGTTTAGTTTACAAATTTATTTTTTCTAATCGATACATGTATTTTAAACTTCTATGAAAATATTAAAAATTATAATATAAATAAAAATTATTTATCGATTCGAATGTTTGATAAAACAGTGAAAAGCTCTTTAACTGTGGGTGAATCTCGTCTAAAATTTTTTTAATATTTTAGCTAACAAATTGGGTTTTTTCTTAATGGAAAACTTTATTTTAAACTACTATGAAAATATTAAAAATTAGAATTAAATCCAAAATTATTGATCGATTCGAATGTTTGATATCCCAATCACCAGCTCTAGATCAGTCAGTGAATTGTGTATCAAAAGATTCTAATATTTTAGTTTACAAATTTGTTTTTTCCTAATCGATACATCTATTTTAAACTACTATGAAAATATTAAAAATTAGAATAAAAATAAAAATTATTGATCGATTCGAATGTTTGATACCTCAATCACCAGCTCTAGATCAGTGAGTGAATTGTGTATTAAAAGATTTTAATAGTTTAGTTTACAAATTTGTTTTTTTTAATGGATACATTTATTTTAAACTTCTATGAAAATATTAAAAATTTCAATAAAAATAAAAATTATTGATCGATTCGAAGGTTTGATATTTTAGTAACCAGCTCTAGATCAGTGAGTGAATTGTGTATAAAAAGATGTATAGATTAGTTTACAAATTTGTTTTTTTCTAATGGATACATTTATTTTAAACTACTATAAAAATATTAAAAATTAGAATAAAAATACAAATTTTTGATCAATGCGAATGTTTGATATCCCAATCACCAGCTCCAGATCAGTGAGTGAATTGTGTATCAAAAGATTTGAGTAGTTTAGTTTTCAAATTTGTTTTTTCTAATCGATACATGTATTTTAAAATTCTATGAAAATATTAAAAATTATAATAAAAATAAAAATTATTTATCTATTCGAATGTTTGATAAATCAGTGAAAAGCTCATAAACTGTGGGTGAATCTCGTCTAAAATTTTTTTAATATTTTAGCTAACAAATTGGGTTTTTCTTAATGAAAAACTTTATTTTAAACTACTAGAGAAAATAATAAAAATTAGAATAAAAACCAAAATTATTGATCGATTCGAATGTTTGATAACCCAATCACCAGCTCTAGATCAGTGAGTGAATAGTGTATCAAAAGATTTTAATAGTTTAGTTTACAAATTTGTTTTTTTCTAATGGATACATGTATTTTAAACTACTACGAAAATATTAAAAATTAGAATAAAAAAAAATTATTGATCATTGCAAATGTTTGATATCCTAATCACCAGCCCTTGATCAGTGAGTGAATTGTGTATCAAAAGATTTGAATAGTTTAGTTTACAAATTTGTTTTTTTCTATTGGATACATTTATTTTAAACTACTATAAAAATATTAAAAATTAGAATAAAAATACAAATTTTTGATCAATGCGAATGTTTGATATCCCAATCACCAGCTCCAGATCAGTGAGTGAATTGTGTATCAAAAGATTTGAATAGTTTAGTTTACAAATTTGTTTGTTTCTAATCGATACATGTATTTTAAACTTCTATGAAAATAAAAAAAATTATAATAAAAATAAAAATTATTGATCGATTCGAATGTTTGATATCCCATTCACCAGCTCTAGATCAGTGAGTGAATTGTGTATCAAAAGATTTTAAAAGTTTAGTTTACAAATTTGTTTTTTTCTAATGGATAAATTTATTTTAAACTATATGAAAATATTAAAAATTAGTAAAAAAAAAAATTATTGATCGTTTCTAATATTTGATATCCCAATCACCAGCTCAGTAAGTGAATTGATTATCATAAAATTTTAATAGTTTAGTTTACAAATTTGTTTTTTTCTAACGGATAAATTTATTTGAAACAACTAGGAAAATATTAAAAGTTAGAATAAAAATACAAATTTTTGATCAATGCGAATGTTTGATAGCCCAATCACCAGCTCTAGATTTGTGAGTTAATTGTGTATCAAAAGATTTTAATAGTTTAGTTTACAAATTTGTTTTTTTTCTGAAGGAAACCTTAATTTAAAAATACTATGAAAGTATTAAAAATTAGAATAAAAATAACAATTATTGATCGATTCAAACTAGAAAAATATTAAAAGTTAGAATAAAAATACAAATTTTTGATCAATGCGAATGTTTGATTACTCAATCACCAGCTCTAGATCAGTGAGTGAATTGTGTATCAAAAGATTTATAGATTAGTTTACAAATTTGTTTTTTCTAATGGATAAATTTATTTTAAACTACTATGAAAATATTTAAAATTAGAACAAAAAAAAATTACTGATCGATTCGAATGTTTGATATCCCAATTACCAGCTCTAGATCAGTGAGTGAATTTTGTATCAAAAGATTTTAATAGTTTAGTTTACAAATTTGTTTTTTTCTTATGGATACATTAATTTTAAACTAGTATGAAAATATTAAAAATTAGTTCAAAAATAAAAATTACTGATCGATTCGAATGTTTGATATCCCAATCACCAGCTCTAGATCAGCGAGTGAATAGTGTATCAAAAGATTTTAATAGTTTAGTTTACAAATTTGTTTTTTTCTAATGGATACATTTATTTTAAACTACTATAAAAATATTAAAAATTAGAATAAAAATACAAATTTTTGATCAATGCGAATGTTTGATATCCCAATCACCAGCTCCAGATCAGTGAGTGAATTGTGTATCAAAAGATTTGAGTAGTTTAGTTTTCAAATTTGTTTTTTCTAATCGATACATGTATTTTAAACTTCTATGAAAATATTAAAAATTATAATAAAAATAAAAATTATTTATCTATTCGAATGTTTGATAAATCAGTGAAAAGCTCTTAAACTGTGGGTGAATCTCGTCTAAAATTTTTTTAATATTTTAGCTAACAAATTGGGTTTTTCTTAATGAAAAACTTTATTTTAAACTACTAGAAAAAATATTAAAAATTAGAATAAAAACCAAAATTATTGATCGATTCGAATGTTTGATATCCCAATCACCAGCTCTAGATCAGTGAGTGAATAGTGTATCAAAAGATTTTAATAGTTTAGTTTACAAATTTGTTTTTTTTCTAATGGATACATTTATTTTAAACTACTACGAAAATATTAAAAATTAGAATAAAAAAAAATTATTGATCATTGCAAATGTTTGATATCCCAATCACCAGCCCTTGATCAGTGAGTGAATTGTGTATCAAAAGATTTGAATAGTTTAGTTTACAAATTTGTTTTTTTCTAATGGATACATTTATTTTAAACTACTATAAAAATATTAAAAATTAGAATAAAAATACAAATTTTTGATCAATGCGAATGTTTGATATCCCAATCACCAGCTCCAGATCAGTGAGTGAATTGTGTATCAAAAGATTTGAAAAGTTTAGTTTACAAATTTGTTTGTTTCTAATCGATACATGTATTTTAAACTTCTATGAAAATAAAAAAAATTATAATAAAAATAAAAATTATTGATCGATTCGAATGTTTGATAAAACAGTGAAAAGCTCTTAAACTGTGGGTGAATCTTGTCTAAAATTTTTTTAATATTTTAGCTAACAAATTGGGTTTTTCTTAATGGAAAACTTTATTTTAAACTACTATGAAAATATTAAAAATTAGATTAAAAACCAAAATTATTGATCGATTCGAATGTTTGATATCCCAATCACCAGCTCTAGATCAGTGAGTGAATTGTGTATCAAAAGATTCTAATATTTTAGTTTACAAATTTGTTTTTTTCTTATGGATACATTTATTTTAAACTACTACGAAAATATTAAAAATTAGAATAAAAAAAAATTATTGATCAATGAATTATTGACGAATGTTTGATATCCCAATCACCAGCCCTTGATCAGTGAGTGAATTGTGTATCAAAAGATTTGAATAGTTTAGTTTATAAATTTGTTTTTTTCTAATGGATACATTTATTTTAAACTACTATAAAAATATTAAAAATTAGAATAAAAATACAAATTTTTGATCAATGCGAATGTTTGATATCCCAATCACCAGCTCCAGATCAGTGAGTGAATTGTGTATCAAAAGATTTGAATAGTTTAGTTTACAAATTTGTTTGTTTCTAATCGATACATGTATTTTAAACTTCTATGAAAATATTAAAAATTATAATAAAAATAAAAATTATTGATCGATTCGAATGTTTGATATCCCATTCACCAGCTCTAGATCAGTGAGTGAATTGTGTATCAAAAGATTTTAAAAGTTTAGTTTACAAATTTGTTTTTTTCTAATGGATAAATTTATTTTAAACTACTATGAAAATATTAAAAATTAGTAAAAAAAAAAATTATTGATCGTTTCTTATATTTGATATCCCAATCACCAGCTCAGTGAGTGAATTGTTTATCAAAAAATTTTAATAGTTTAGTTTACAAATTTGTTTTTTTCTAACGGATAAATTTATTTTATACAACTAGGAAAATATTAAAAGTTAGAATAAAAATACAAATTTTTGATCAATGCGAATGTTTGATAGCCCAATCACCAGCTCTAGATTTGTGAGTGAATTGTGTATCAAAAGATTTTAATAGTTTAGTTTACAAATTTGTTTTTTTTCTGAAGGAAACATTAATTTAAAAATACTATGAAAGTATTAAAAATTAGATTAAAAATAACAATTATTGATCGATTCAAATGTTTGATTACTCAATCACCAGCTCTAGATCAGTGAGTGAATTGTGTATCAAAAGATTTTAATAGTTTAGTTTACAAATTTGTTTTTTCTAATGGATACATTTATTTTAAACTTCTATGAAAATATTAAAAATTAGATTAAAAATAAAAATTACTGATCGATTCGAATGTTTGATATCCCAATCACCAGCTCTAGATCAGTGAGTAAATAGTGTATCAAAAGATTTTAATAGTTTAGTTTACAAATTTGTTTTTTTTTCTAATGGATTCATTTATTTTAAACTACTTCGAAAATATTAAAAATTAGAATAAAAAAAAATTATTGATCAATGCGAATGTTTGATATCTTAATCACCAGCTCTAGATCAGTCAGTGAATTGTGTATCAAAAGATTTGAATAGTTTAGTTTACAAATTTGTTTTTTCTAATCGATACATTTATTTTAAACTTCTATGAAAATATTAAAAATTAGAATAAAAATAAAAATTATTTATCGATTCGAATGTTTGATAAATCAGTGAAAAGCTCTTAAACTGTGGGTGAATCTCGTCTAAAATTTTTTTAATATTTTATCTAACAAATTGGGTTTTTCTTAATGGAAAACTTTATTTTAAACTACTATGAAAATATTAAAAATTAGAATAAAACCCAAAATTATTGATCGATTCGAATGTTTGATATCCCAATCACCAGCTCTAGATCAGTCAGTGAATTGTGTATCAAAAGATTTTAATATTTTAGTTTACAAATTTGTTTTTTCTTAATCGATACATCTATTTTAAACTACTATGAAAATATTAAAAATTAGAATAAAAATAAAAATTATTGATCGATTCGAATATTTGATACCTCAATCACCAGCTCTAAATAAGTGAGTGAATTGTGTATTAAAAGATTTTAATAGTTTAGTTTACAAATTTGTTTTTTTTAATGGATACATTTATTTTAAACTACTATGAAAATATTAAAAATTATAATAAAAATAAAAATTATTGATCGATTCGAAGGTTTGATATTTTAGTAACCAGCTCTAGATCAGTGAGTGAATTGTGTATCAAAAGATTTATAGATTAGTTTACAAATTTGTTTTTTCTAATGGATACATTTATTTTAAACTACTATGAAAATATTTAAAATTAGAACAAAAAAAAATTACTGATCGATTCGAATGTTTGATATCCCAATCACCAGCTCTAGATCAGCGAGTGAATTGTGTATCAAAAGATTTTAATAGTTTAGTTTACAATTTTTTTTTTTCTTATGGATACATTTATTTTAAACTACTATGAAAATATTAAAAATTAGATCAAAAATAAAAATTACTGATCGATTCGAATGTTTGATATCCCAATCACCAGCTCTAGATCATTGAGTGAATAGTGTATCAAAAGATTCTAATAGTTTAGTTTACAAATTTGTTTTTTTCTAATGGATACATTTATTTTAAACTACTACGGAAATATTAAGAATTAGAATAAAAAAAATTATTGATCAATGCAA
Organism: Tipula confusa; assembly: GCA_963556175.1. NCBI lineage: Eukaryota > Metazoa > Arthropoda > Insecta > Diptera > Tipulidae > Tipula > Tipula confusa. Next base: position 20,660 of record CAUVYK010000202.1, on the reverse strand, counting down.
ATGTTTGATATCCCAATCACCAGCCCTTGATCAGTGAGTGAATTGTGTATCAAAAGATTTGAATAGTTTATTTTTCAAATTTGTTTTTTTCTAATGGATACATTTATTTTAAACTACTATAAAAATATTAAAAATTAGAATAAAAATACAAATTTTTGATCCATGCGAATGTTTGATATCCCAATCACCAGCTCCAGATCAGTGAGTGAATTGTGTATCAAAAGATTTGAATAGTTTAGTTTACAAATTTGTTTTTTCTCATCGATACATTTATTTTAAACTTCTATGAAAATATTAAAAATTAGAATAAAAATAAAAATTATTTATCGATTCGAAAGTTTGATAAATCAGTGAAAAGCTCTTAAACTGTGGGTGAATCTCGTCCAAAAATTTTTTAATATTTTATCTAACAAATTGGGTTTTTCTTAATGGAAAACTTTATTTTAAACTACTATGAAAATATTAAAAATTAGAATAAAACCCAAAATTATTGATCGATTCGAATGTTTGATATCCCAATCACCAGCTCTAGATCAGTCAGTGAATTGTGTATCAAAAGATTTTAATATTTTAGTTTACAAATTTGTTTTTTCTTAATCGATACATCTATTTTAAACTACTATGAAAATATTAAAAATTAGAATAAAAACCAAAATTATTTATCGATTCGAATGTTTGATATCCCAATCACCAGCTCTAGATCAGTGAGTGAATTGTGTATCAAAAGATTTTAATATTTTAGTTTACAAATATGTTTTTTTCTAATGGATACATTTATTTTAAACTACTATGAAAATATTTAAAATTAGAATAAAAATTATATATATTTATCGATTTGAATGTATGATATCCCAATCACCAGCTCTAGATCAGTGAGTGAATTGTGTATCAAAAGATTTTAATAGTTTAGTTTACAAATTTGTTTTTTTTTCTTATGGATACATTTATTTCAAACTACTATGAAAATATTAAAAATTAGAATAAAAATTATATATATTTATCGATTTGAATGTATGATATCCCAATCACCAGCTCTAGATCAGTGAGTGAATTGTGTATCAAAAGATTTTAATATTTTAGTTTACAAATTTGTTTTTTCCTAATCGATACATCTTTTTTAAACTACTATGAAAATATTGAAAATTAGAATAAAAATAAATATTATTGATCGATTCGAATGTTTGATACCTCAATCACCAGCTCTAGATCATTGAGTGAATTGTGTATCAAAAGATTTTAATAGTTTAGTTAACAATTTTGTTTTTTTCTAATGGATAAATTTATTTTAAACTACTATGAAAATATTAAAAATTAGTAAAGAAAAAATTATTGATCGTTTCTAATATTTGATATCCCAATCAGTAGCTCTGAAACAGTGAATGAATTGTGTATCAAAAGATTTTAATAGTTTAGTTTACAAATTTGTTATTTTCTAACGGATCAATTTATTTTAAACAACTAGGAAAATATTAAAAGTAAGAATAAAAATACAAATTTTTGATCAATGCGAATGTTTGATAGCTCTAGATTTGTGAGTGAATTGTGTATCAAAAGATTTTAATAGTTTAGTTTACAAATTTGTTTTTTTCTGAAGGAAACCTTAATTTAAAACTACTATAAAAGTATTAAAAATTAGAATAAAAATAACACTTATTGATAGATTCAAATGTTTGATTACTCAATCACCAGCTCTAGATCAGTGAGTGAATTGTGTATCAAAAGATTTGAATAGTTTAGTTTACAAATTTGTTTTTTTTTCTAATCGATACATTTATTTTAAACTTCTATGAAAATATTAAAAACTATAATAAAAATAAAAATTATTTATCGGTTCGGATGTTTGATATCCCAATCACCAGCTCTAGATCAGTGAGTGATTTGTGTATTAAAAGATTTTAATAGTTTAGTTTACAAATTTTTTTTTTTTTAATGGATACATTTATTTTAAACTACTATGAAAGTATTAAAAATTATAATAAAAATAAAAATTATTGATCGATTCGAAGGTTTGATATTTTAGTAACCAGCTCTAGATCAGTGAGTGAATTGTGTATCAAAAGATTCTAATATTTTAGTTTTCAAATTTGTTTTTTTCTTATGGATACATTTATTTTTAACTACTATGAAAATATTAAAAATTTGATCAAAAATAAAAATTACTGATCGATTCGAATGTTTGATATCCCAATCACCAGCTCTAGATCAGTGAGTAAATAGTGTATCAAAAGATTTTAATAGTTTAGTTTACAAATTTGTTTTTTTTCTAATGGATTCATTTATTTTAAACTACTTCGAAAATATTAAAAATTAGAATAAAAAAAAATTATTGATCAATGCAAATGTTTGATATCCCAATCACCAGCCCTTGATCAGTGAGTGAATTGTGTATCACAAGATTTGAATAGTTTAGTTTACAACTTTGTGTTTTTCTAATAAATACATTTGTTTTAAACTACTATAAAAATTTTAAAAATTAGAATAAAAATACAAATTTTTGATCAATGCGAATGTTTGATATCCCAATCACCAGCTCCAGATCAGTGAATGAATTGTATATCAAAAGATTTGAATAGTTTAGTTTACAAATTTGTTTTTTCTAATCGATACATTTATTTTAAACTTCTATGAAAATATTAAAAATTAGAATAAAAATAAAAATTATTTATCGATTCGAATGTTTGATAAATCAGTGAAAAGCTCTTAAACTGTGGGTGAATCTCGTCTAAAATTTTTTTAATATTTTAGCTAACAAATTGGGTTTTTCTTAATGAAAAACTTTATTTTAACTACTAGAGAAAATATTAAAAATTAGAATAAAAACCAAAATTATTGATCGATTCGAATGTTTGATATCCCAATCACCAGCTCAAGATCAGTGAGTAAATAGTGTATCAAAAGATTTTAATATTTTAGTTTACAAATTTGTTTTTTTCTAATGGATACATTTATTTTAAACTACTATGAAAATATTAAAAATTAGAATAAAAATTATATATATTTATCGATTTGAATGTATGATATCCCAATCACCAGCTCTAGATCAGTGAGTGAATTGTGTATCAAAAGATTTTAATAGTTTAGTTTACAAATTTTTTTTTTTCTAATGGGTACATTTATTTTAAACTACTATGAAAATATTAAAAATTAGAATAAAAATTATATATATTTATCGATTTGAATGTATGATATCCCAATCACCAGCTCTAGATCAGTGAGTGAATTGTGTATCAAAAGATTTTAATATTTTAGTTTACAAATTTGTTTTTTCCTAATCGATACATCTATTTTAAACTACTGTGAAAATATTAAAAATTAGAATAAAAATACAAATTTTTGATCAATGCGAATGTTTGATATCCCTATCACCAGCTCCGGATCAGTGAGTGAATTGTGTATCAAAATATTTTAATAGGTTAGTTTATAAATGTGTTTTTTCTAATGGATACATTTATTTTAAACTACTACGAAAATATTAAAAATTAGAATAAAAAAAAATTATTGATCAACGAATTATTGACGAATGTTTGATATCCCAATCACCAGCCCTTGATCAGTGAGTGAATTGTGTATCAAAAGATTTGAATAGTTTAGTTTACAAATTTGTTTTTTTCTAATTGATACATTTATTTTAAACTACTATGAAAATATTAAAAATTAGAACAAAAATACAAATTTTTGATCAATGCGAATGTTTGATATCCCAATCACCAGCTCCAGATCAGTGAGTGAATTGTGTATCAAAAGATTTGAGTAGTTTAGTTTTCAAATTTGTTTTTTCTAATCGATACATGTATTTTAAACTTCTATGAAAATATTAAAAATTATAATAAAAATAAAAATTATTTATCTATTCGAATGTTTGATAAAACAGTGAAAAGCTCTTAAACTGTGGGTGAATCTCGTCTAAATTTTTTTTAATATTTTAGCTAACAAATTGGGTTTTTCTTAATGGAAAACTTTATTTTAAACTACTATGAAAATATTAAATATTAGAATTAAATCCAAAATTATTGATCGATTCGAATGTTTGATATTCCAATCACCAGCTCTAGATCAGTCAGTGAATTGTGTATCAAAAGATTTTAATATTTTAGTTTACAAATTTGTTTTTTCCTAATCGATACATCTATTTTAAACTACTGTGAAAATATTAAAAATTAGAATAAAAAATAAAAATTATTGATCGATTCGAATGTTTGATACCTCAATCACCAGCTCTAGATCAGTGAGTGAATTGTGTACTAAAAGATTTTAATAGTTTAGTTTACAAATTTGTTTTTTTTAATGGATACATTTATTTTAAACTACTATGAAAATATTAAAAATTACAATAAAAATAAAAATTATTGATCGATTCGAATGTTTGATATTTTAGTAACCAGCTCTAGATCAGTGAGTGAATTGTGTATCAAAAGATTTATAGATTAGTTTACAAATTTGTTTTTTCTAATGGATACATTTATTTTAAACTACTATGAAAATATTTAAAATTAGAACAAAAAAAAAATTACTGATCGATTCGAATGTTTGATATCCCAATCACCAGCTCTAGATCAGTGAGTGAATTGTGTATCAAAAGATTATAATAGTTTAGTTTACAAATTTGTTTTTTTCTAATGGATACATTTATTTTAAACTACTATAAAAATATTAAAAATTAGAATAAAAATTCAAATTTGTTTTTTTCTTATGGATACATTTATTTTTAACTACTATGAAAATATTAAAAATTAGATCAAAAATAAAAATTACTGATCGATTCGAATGTTTGATATCCCATTCACCAGCTCTAGATCAGTGAGTAAATAGTGTATCAAAAGATTTTAATAGTTTAGTTTACAAATTTGTTTTTTTTCTAATGGATTCATTTATTTTAAACTACTTCGAAAATATTAAAAATTAGAATAAAAAAAAATTATTGATCAATGCAAATGTTTGATATCCCAATCACCAGCCCTTGATAAGTGAGTGAATTGTGTATCAAAAGATTTGAATAGTTTAGTTTACAACTTTGTGTTTTTCTAATAAATACATTTATTTTAAACTACTATAAAAATTTTAAAAATTAGAATCAAAATACAAATTTTTGATCAATGCGAATGTTTGATATCCCAATCACCAGCTCCAGATCAGTGAGTGAATTGTGTATCAGAAGATTTGAATAGTTTAGTTTACAAATTTGTTTGTTTCTAATAGATACATGTATTTTAAACTTCTATGAAAATAAAAAAAATTATAATAAAAATAAAAATTATTGATCGATTCGAATGTTTGATATCCCATTCACCAGCTCTAGATCAGTGAGTGAATTGTGTATCAAAAGATTTTAAAAGTTTAGTTTACAAATTTGTTTTTTTCTAATGGATAAATTTATTTTAAACTACTATGAAAATATTAAAAATTAGTAAAAAAAAAAATTATTGATCGTTTCTAATATTTGATATCTCAATCACCAGCTCAGTAAGTGAATTGATTATCAAAAAATGTTAATAGTTTAGTTTACAAATTTGTTTTTTTCTAACGGATAAATTTATTTGAAACAACTAGGAAAATATTAAAAGTTAGAATAAAAATACAAATTTTTGATCAATGCGAATGTTTGATAGCCCAATCACCAGCTCTAGATTTGTGAGTTAATTGTGTATCAAAAGATTTTAATAGTTTAGTTTACAAATTTGTTTTTTTTCTGAAGGAAACCTTAATTTAAAAATACTATGAAAGTATTAAAAATTAGAATAAAAATAACAATTATTGATCGATTCAAATGTTTGATTACTCAATCACCAGCTCTAGATCAGTGAGTGAATTGTGTATCAAAAGATTTATAGATTAGTTTACAAATTTGTTTTTTCTAATGGATAAATTTATTTTAAACTACTATGAAAATATTTAAAATTAGAACAAAAAAAATTACTGATCGATTCGAATGTTTGATATCCCAATTATCAGCTCTAGATCAGTGAGTGAATTGTGTATCAAAAGATTTTAATAGTTTAGTTTACAAATTTGTTTTTTTCTTATGGATACATTAATTTTAAACTACTATGAAAATATTAAAAATTAGTTCAAAAATAAAAATTACTGATCGATTCGAATGTTTGATATCCCAATCACCAGCTCTAGATCAGTGAGTGAATAGTGTATCAAAAGATTTTAATAGTTTAGTTTACAAATTTGTTTTTTCCTAATCGATACATTTATTTTAAACTACTATAAAAATATTAAAAATTAGAATAAAAATACAAATTTTTGATCAATGCGAATGTTTGATATCCCAATCACCAGCTCCAGATCAGTGAGTGGATTGTGTATCAAAAGATTTGAGTAGTTTAGTTTACAAATTTATTTTTTCTAATCGATACATGTATTTTAAACTTCTATGAAAATATTAAAAATTATAATATAAATAAAAATTATTTATCGATTCGAATGTTTGATAAAACAGTGAAAAGCTCTTTAACTGTGGGTGAATCTCGTCTAAAATTTTTTTAATATTTTAGCTAACAAATTGGGTTTTTTCTTAATGGAAAACTTTATTTTAAACTACTATGAAAATATTAAAAATTAGAATTAAATCCAAAATTATTGATCGATTCGAATGTTTGATATCCCAATCACCAGCTCTAGATCAGTCAGTGAATTGTGTATCAAAAGATTCTAATATTTTAGTTTACAAATTTGTTTTTTCCTAATCGATACATCTATTTTAAACTACTATGAAAATATTAAAAATTAGAATAAAAATAAAAATTATTGATCGATTCGAATGTTTGATACCTCAATCACCAGCTCTAGATCAGTGAGTGAATTGTGTATTAAAAGATTTTAATAGTTTAGTTTACAAATTTGTTTTTTTTAATGGATACATTTATTTTAAACTTCTATGAAAATATTAAAAATTTCAATAAAAATAAAAATTATTGATCGATTCGAAGGTTTGATATTTTAGTAACCAGCTCTAGATCAGTGAGTGAATTGTGTATAAAAAGATGTATAGATTAGTTTACAAATTTGTTTTTTTCTAATGGATACATTTATTTTAAACTACTATAAAAATATTAAAAATTAGAATAAAAATACAAATTTTTGATCAATGCGAATGTTTGATATCCCAATCACCAGCTCCAGATCAGTGAGTGAATTGTGTATCAAAAGATTTGAGTAGTTTAGTTTTCAAATTTGTTTTTTCTAATCGATACATGTATTTTAAAATTCTATGAAAATATTAAAAATTATAATAAAAATAAAAATTATTTATCTATTCGAATGTTTGATAAATCAGTGAAAAGCTCTTAAACTGTGGGTGAATCTCGTCTAAAATTTTTTTAATATTTTAGCTAACAAATTGGGTTTTTCTTAATGAAAAACTTTATTTTAAACTACTAGAGAAAATAATAAAAATTAGAATAAAAACCAAAATTATTGATCGATTCGAATGTTTGATAACCCAATCACCAGCTCTAGATCAGTGAGTGAATAGTGTATCAAAAGATTTTAATAGTTTAGTTTACAAATTTGTTTTTTTCTAATGGATACATTTATTTTAAACTACTACGAAAATATTAAAAATTAGAATAAAAAAAAATTATTGATCATTGCAAATGTTTGATATCCTAATCACCAGCCCTTGATCAGTGAGTGAATTGTGTATCAAAAGATTTGAATAGTTTAGTTTACAAATTTGTTTTTTTCTATTGGATACATTTATTTTAAACTACTATAAAAATATTAAAAATTAGAATAAAAATACAAATTTTTGATCAATGCGAATGTTTGATATCCCAATCACCAGCTCCAGATCAGTGAGTGAATTGTGTATCAAAAGATTTGAATAGTTTAGTTTACAAATTTGTTTGTTTCTAATCGATACATGTATTTTAAACTTCTATGAAAATAAAAAAAATTATAATAAAAATAAAAATTATTGATCGATTCGAATGTTTGATATCCCATTCACCAGCTCTAGATCAGTGAGTGAATTGTGTATCAAAAGATTTTAAAAGTTTAGTTTACAAATTTGTTTTTTTCTAATGGATAAATTTATTTTAAACTATATGAAAATATTAAAAATTAGTAAAAAAAAAAATTATTGATCGTTTCTAATATTTGATATCCCAATCACCAGCTCAGTAAGTGAATTGATTATCATAAAATTTTAATAGTTTAGTTTACAAATTTGTTTTTTTCTAACGGATAAATTTATTTGAAACAACTAGGAAAATATTAAAAGTTAGAATAAAAATACAAATTTTTGATCAATGCGAATGTTTGATAGCCCAATCACCAGCTCTAGATTTGTGAGTTAATTGTGTATCAAAAGATTTTAATAGTTTAGTTTACAAATTTGTTTTTTTTCTGAAGGAAACCTTAATTTAAAAATACTATGAAAGTATTAAAAATTAGAATAAAAATAACAATTATTGATCGATTCAAACTAGAAAAATATTAAAAGTTAGAATAAAAATACAAATTTTTGATCAATGCGAATGTTTGATTACTCAATCACCAGCTCTAGATCAGTGAGTGAATTGTGTATCAAAAGATTTATAGATTAGTTTACAAATTTGTTTTTTCTAATGGATAAATTTATTTTAAACTACTATGAAAATATTTAAAATTAGAACAAAAAAAAATTACTGATCGATTCGAATGTTTGATATCCCAATTACCAGCTCTAGATCAGTGAGTGAATTTTGTATCAAAAGATTTTAATAGTTTAGTTTACAAATTTGTTTTTTTCTTATGGATACATTAATTTTAAACTAGTATGAAAATATTAAAAATTAGTTCAAAAATAAAAATTACTGATCGATTCGAATGTTTGATATCCCAATCACCAGCTCTAGATCAGCGAGTGAATAGTGTATCAAAAGATTTTAATAGTTTAGTTTACAAATTTGTTTTTTTCTAATGGATACATTTATTTTAAACTACTATAAAAATATTAAAAATTAGAATAAAAATACAAATTTTTGATCAATGCGAATGTTTGATATCCCAATCACCAGCTCCAGATCAGTGAGTGAATTGTGTATCAAAAGATTTGAGTAGTTTAGTTTTCAAATTTGTTTTTTCTAATCGATACATGTATTTTAAACTTCTATGAAAATATTAAAAATTATAATAAAAATAAAAATTATTTATCTATTCGAATGTTTGATAAATCAGTGAAAAGCTCTTAAACTGTGGGTGAATCTCGTCTAAAATTTTTTTAATATTTTAGCTAACAAATTGGGTTTTTCTTAATGAAAAACTTTATTTTAAACTACTAGAAAAAATATTAAAAATTAGAATAAAAACCAAAATTATTGATCGATTCGAATGTTTGATATCCCAATCACCAGCTCTAGATCAGTGAGTGAATAGTGTATCAAAAGATTTTAATAGTTTAGTTTACAAATTTGTTTTTTTTCTAATGGATACATTTATTTTAAACTACTACGAAAATATTAAAAATTAGAATAAAAAAAAATTATTGATCATTGCAAATGTTTGATATCCCAATCACCAGCCCTTGATCAGTGAGTGAATTGTGTATCAAAAGATTTGAATAGTTTAGTTTACAAATTTGTTTTTTTCTAATGGATACATTTATTTTAAACTACTATAAAAATATTAAAAATTAGAATAAAAATACAAATTTTTGATCAATGCGAATGTTTGATATCCCAATCACCAGCTCCAGATCAGTGAGTGAATTGTGTATCAAAAGATTTGAAAAGTTTAGTTTACAAATTTGTTTGTTTCTAATCGATACATGTATTTTAAACTTCTATGAAAATAAAAAAAATTATAATAAAAATAAAAATTATTGATCGATTCGAATGTTTGATAAAACAGTGAAAAGCTCTTAAACTGTGGGTGAATCTTGTCTAAAATTTTTTTAATATTTTAGCTAACAAATTGGGTTTTTCTTAATGGAAAACTTTATTTTAAACTACTATGAAAATATTAAAAATTAGATTAAAAACCAAAATTATTGATCGATTCGAATGTTTGATATCCCAATCACCAGCTCTAGATCAGTGAGTGAATTGTGTATCAAAAGATTCTAATATTTTAGTTTACAAATTTGTTTTTTTCTTATGGATACATTTATTTTAAACTACTACGAAAATATTAAAAATTAGAATAAAAAAAAATTATTGATCAATGAATTATTGACGAATGTTTGATATCCCAATCACCAGCCCTTGATCAGTGAGTGAATTGTGTATCAAAAGATTTGAATAGTTTAGTTTATAAATTTGTTTTTTTCTAATGGATACATTTATTTTAAACTACTATAAAAATATTAAAAATTAGAATAAAAATACAAATTTTTGATCAATGCGAATGTTTGATATCCCAATCACCAGCTCCAGATCAGTGAGTGAATTGTGTATCAAAAGATTTGAATAGTTTAGTTTACAAATTTGTTTGTTTCTAATCGATACATGTATTTTAAACTTCTATGAAAATATTAAAAATTATAATAAAAATAAAAATTATTGATCGATTCGAATGTTTGATATCCCATTCACCAGCTCTAGATCAGTGAGTGAATTGTGTATCAAAAGATTTTAAAAGTTTAGTTTACAAATTTGTTTTTTTCTAATGGATAAATTTATTTTAAACTACTATGAAAATATTAAAAATTAGTAAAAAAAAAAATTATTGATCGTTTCTTATATTTGATATCCCAATCACCAGCTCAGTGAGTGAATTGTTTATCAAAAAATTTTAATAGTTTAGTTTACAAATTTGTTTTTTTCTAACGGATAAATTTATTTTATACAACTAGGAAAATATTAAAAGTTAGAATAAAAATACAAATTTTTGATCAATGCGAATGTTTGATAGCCCAATCACCAGCTCTAGATTTGTGAGTGAATTGTGTATCAAAAGATTTTAATAGTTTAGTTTACAAATTTGTTTTTTTTCTGAAGGAAACATTAATTTAAAAATACTATGAAAGTATTAAAAATTAGATTAAAAATAACAATTATTGATCGATTCAAATGTTTGATTACTCAATCACCAGCTCTAGATCAGTGAGTGAATTGTGTATCAAAAGATTTTAATAGTTTAGTTTACAAATTTGTTTTTTCTAATGGATACATTTATTTTAAACTTCTATGAAAATATTAAAAATTAGATTAAAAATAAAAATTACTGATCGATTCGAATGTTTGATATCCCAATCACCAGCTCTAGATCAGTGAGTAAATAGTGTATCAAAAGATTTTAATAGTTTAGTTTACAAATTTGTTTTTTTTTCTAATGGATTCATTTATTTTAAACTACTTCGAAAATATTAAAAATTAGAATAAAAAAAAATTATTGATCAATGCGAATGTTTGATATCTTAATCACCAGCTCTAGATCAGTCAGTGAATTGTGTATCAAAAGATTTGAATAGTTTAGTTTACAAATTTGTTTTTTCTAATCGATACATTTATTTTAAACTTCTATGAAAATATTAAAAATTAGAATAAAAATAAAAATTATTTATCGATTCGAATGTTTGATAAATCAGTGAAAAGCTCTTAAACTGTGGGTGAATCTCGTCTAAAATTTTTTTAATATTTTATCTAACAAATTGGGTTTTTCTTAATGGAAAACTTTATTTTAAACTACTATGAAAATATTAAAAATTAGAATAAAACCCAAAATTATTGATCGATTCGAATGTTTGATATCCCAATCACCAGCTCTAGATCAGTCAGTGAATTGTGTATCAAAAGATTTTAATATTTTAGTTTACAAATTTGTTTTTTCTTAATCGATACATCTATTTTAAACTACTATGAAAATATTAAAAATTAGAATAAAAATAAAAATTATTGATCGATTCGAATATTTGATACCTCAATCACCAGCTCTAAATAAGTGAGTGAATTGTGTATTAAAAGATTTTAATAGTTTAGTTTACAAATTTGTTTTTTTTAATGGATACATTTATTTTAAACTACTATGAAAATATTAAAAATTATAATAAAAATAAAAATTATTGATCGATTCGAAGGTTTGATATTTTAGTAACCAGCTCTAGATCAGTGAGTGAATTGTGTATCAAAAGATTTATAGATTAGTTTACAAATTTGTTTTTTCTAATGGATACATTTATTTTAAACTACTATGAAAATATTTAAAATTAGAACAAAAAAAAATTACTGATCGATTCGAATGTTTGATATCCCAATCACCAGCTCTAGATCAGCGAGTGAATTGTGTATCAAAAGATTTTAATAGTTTAGTTTACAATTTTTTTTTTTCTTATGGATACATTTATTTTAAACTACTATGAAAATATTAAAAATTAGATCAAAAATAAAAATTACTGATCGATTCGAATGTTTGATATCCCAATCACCAGCTCTAGATCATTGAGTGAATAGTGTATCAAAAGATTCTAATAGTTTAGTTTACAAATTTGTTTTTTTCTAATGGATACATTTATTTTAAACTACTACGGAAATATTAAGAATTAGAATAAAAAAAATTATTGATCAATGCAAATGTTTGATATCCCAATCACCAGCCCTTGATCAGTGAGTGAATTGTGTATCAAAAGATTTGAATAGTTTATTTTTCAAATTTGTTTTTTTCTAATGGATACATTTATTTTAAACTACTATAAAAATATTAAAAATTAGAATAAAAATACAAATTTTTGATCCATGCGAATGTTTGATATCCCAATCACCAGCTCCAGATCAGTGAGTGAATTGTGTATCAAAAGATTTGAATAGTTTAGTTTACAAATTTGTTTTTTCTCATCGATACATTTATTTTAAACTTCTATGAAAATATTAAAAATTAGAATAAAAATAAAAATTATTTATCGATTCGAAAGTTTGATAAATCAGTGAAAAGCTCTTAAACTGTGGGTGAATCTCGTCCAAAAATTTTTTAATATTTTATCTAACAAATTGGGTTTTTCTTAATGGAAAACTTTATTTTAAACTACTATGAAAATATTAAAAATTAGAATAAAACCCAAAATTATTGATCGATTCGAATGTTTGATATCCCAATCACCAGCTCTAGATCAGTCAGTGAATTGTGTATCAAAAGATTTTAATATTTTAGTTTACAAATTTGTTTTTTCTTAATCGATACATCTATTTTAAACTACTATGAAAATATTAAAAATTAGAATAAAAACCAAAATTATTTATCGATTCGAATGTTTGATATCCCAATCACCAGCTCTAGATCAGTGAGTGAATTGTGTATCAAAAGATTTTAATATTTTAGTTTACAAATATGTTTTTTTCTAATGGATACATTTATTTTAAACTACTATGAAAATATTTAAAATTAGAATAAAAATTATATATATTTATCGATTTGAATGTATGATATCCCAATCACCAGCTCTAGATCAGTGAGTGAATTGTGTATCAAAAGATTTTAATAGTTTAGTTTACAAATTTGTTTTTTTTTCTTATGGATACATTTATTTCAAACTACTATGAAAATATTAAAAATTAGAATAAAAATTATATATATTTATCGATTTGAATGTATGATATCCCAATCACCAGCTCTAGATCAGTGAGTGAATTGTGTATCAAAAGATTTTAATATTTTAGTTTACAAATTTGTTTTTTCCTAATCGATACATCTTTTTTAAACTACTATGAAAATATTGAAAATTAGAATAAAAATAAATATTATTGATCGATTCGAATGTTTGATACCTCAATCACCAGCTCTAGATCATTGAGTGAATTGTGTATCAAAAGATTTTAATAGTTTAGTTAACAATTTTGTTTTTTTCTAATGGATAAATTTATTTTAAACTACTATGAAAATATTAAAAATTAGTAAAGAAAAAATTATTGATCGTTTCTAATATTTGATATCCCAATCAGTAGCTCTGAAACAGTGAATGAATTGTGTATCAAAAGATTTTAATAGTTTAGTTTACAAATTTGTTATTTTCTAACGGATCAATTTATTTTAAACAACTAGGAAAATATTAAAAGTAAGAATAAAAATACAAATTTTTGATCAATGCGAATGTTTGATAGCTCTAGATTTGTGAGTGAATTGTGTATCAAAAGATTTTAATAGTTTAGTTTACAAATTTGTTTTTTTCTGAAGGAAACCTTAATTTAAAACTACTATAAAAGTATTAAAAATTAGAATAAAAATAACACTTATTGATAGATTCAAATGTTTGATTACTCAATCACCAGCTCTAGATCAGTGAGTGAATTGTGTATCAAAAGATTTGAATAGTTTAGTTTACAAATTTGTTTTTTTTTCTAATCGATACATTTATTTTAAACTTCTATGAAAATATTAAAAACTATAATAAAAATAAAAATTATTTATCGGTTCGGATGTTTGATATCCCAATCACCAGCTCTAGATCAGTGAGTGATTTGTGTATTAAAAGATTTTAATAGTTTAGTTTACAAATTTTTTTTTTTTTAATGGATACATTTATTTTAAACTACTATGAAAGTATTAAAAATTATAATAAAAATAAAAATTATTGATCGATTCGAAGGTTTGATATTTTAGTAACCAGCTCTAGATCAGTGAGTGAATTGTGTATCAAAAGATTTATAGATTAGTTTACAAATTTGTTTTTTCTAATGGATACATTTATTTTAAACTACTATGAAAATATTTAAAATTAGAACAAAAATAAAAATTACTGATCGATTCGAATGTTTGATATCCCAATCACCAGCTCTAGATCAGTGAGTGAATAGTGTATCAAAAGATTTTAATAGTTTAGTTTACAAATTTGTTTTTTTCTAATGGATACATTTATTTTAAACTTCTATGAAAATATTAAAAATTAGAACAAAAATAAAAATTACTGATCCATTCGAATGTTTGATATCCCAATCACCAGCTCTAGATCAGTGAGTGAATTTTTTATCAAAAGATTTTAATAGCTTAGTTTACAAATTTGTTTTTTCTAATGGATACATTTATTTTAAACTACTATGAAAATATTAAAAATTAGAATAAAAATAAAAATTATTGATCGATTCAAATGTTTGATACCTCAATCACCAACTCGAGATTAGAGAGTGAATTGTGTATCAAAAGATTTGAATAGTTTAGTTTACAAATTTGTTTTTTTCTAATGGATACATTTATTTTAAACTGCTAACAAAATATTAAAAATTAGAATAAAAAAAATTATTGATCAATGCGAATGTTTGATATCCCAATCACCAGCTCCAGATCAGTGAGTGAATTGTGTATCAAAAGATTTTAATAGTTTAGTTTACAAATTTATTTTTTCTAATGGATACATTTATTTTAAACTACTATGAAAATAAAAAAAATTAGAATAAAAATACAAATTTTTGATCACTGCGAATGTTTGACATCCCAATCACTAGTACTAGATCAGTGAATGAATTTTGTATCAAAAGATTTTAATAGTTTAGTTTACAAATTTGTTTTTTTCTAATGGATACATTTATTTTAAACTACTATGAAAATATAAAAAATTAGAAAAAAAAATAATTAATCGTTTCTAATGTTTGATATCCCAATCACCAACCCTTGATCAGTGAGTGAATTGTGTATCAAAAGATTTGAATAGTTTAGTTTACAACTTTGTGTTTTTCTAATAAATACATTTATTTTAAACTACTATAAAAATATTAAAAATAAGAATAAAAATACAAATTTTTGATAAATGCGAATGTTTGATATCCCTATCACCAGCTCCAGATCAGTGAGTGAATTGTGTATCAAAATATTTTAATAGTTTAGTTTACAAATTTGTTTTTTTCTAATGGATACATTTATTTTAAACTACTATGAAAATATTAAAAATTAGAACAAAAAAAAAAATTATTGATCGTTTCTAATATTTGATATCCCAATCACCAGCTCAGTGGGTGAATTGTTTATCAAAAAATTTTAATAGTTTAGTTTACAAATTTGTTTTTTTCTAATGGATAAATTTATTTTTAACAACTAGGAAAATATTAAAAATTAGAATAAAAATACAAATTTTTGATCAATGCGAATGTTTGATAGCCCAATCACCAGCTCTAGATTTGTGAGTGAATTGTGTATCAAAAGATTTTAATAGTTTAGTTTACAAATTTGTTTTTTTTAATGGATAAATTTATTTTAAACTACTATGAAAATATTAAAAATTAGTAAAAAAAAAAATTATTGATCGTTTCTAATATTTGATATCCCAATCACTAGCTCTAAAACAGTGAATGAATAGTCAGTAAATGAACAAATACAAATTTGTTATTTTCTAACGGTTAAATTTATTTTAAACAATTAGGAAAATATTAAAAGTTAGAATAAAAATACAAATTTTTGATCAATGCGAATGTTTGATAGCCCAATCACCAGCTCTAGATCAGTGAGTGAATTGTGTATCAAAAGATTTTAATAGTTTAGTTTACAAATTTGTTTTTTTTCTGAAGGAAACCTTAATTTATAACTTCTATAAAAGTATTAAAAATTAGAATAAAAATAACAATTATTGATCGATTCAAATGTTTGATTACTCAATCACCAGCTCTAGATCAGTGAGTGAATTGTGTATCAAAAGATTTGAATAGTTTAGTTTACAAATTTGTTTTTTTTTCTAATCGATACATTTATTTTAAACTTCTATGAAAATATTAAAAACTATAATAAAAATAAAAATTATTTATCGGTTCGGATGTTTGATATCCCAATCATCAGCTCTAGATCAGTGAGTGATTTGTGTATTAAAAGATTTTAATAGTTTAGTTTACAAATTTTATTTTTTTTTTAATGGATACATTTATTTTAAACTACTATGAAAATATTAAAAATTATAATAAAAATAAAAATTATTGATCGATTCGAAGGTTTGATATTTTAGTAACCAGCTCTAGATCAGTGAGTGAATTATGTATCAAAAGATTTATAGATTAGTTTACAAATTTGTTTTTTCTAATGGATACATTTATTTTACACTACTATGAAAATATTTAAAATTACAACAAAAAAAAATTACTGATCGATTCGAATGTTTGATATCCCAATCACCAGCTCTAGATCAGTGAGTGAATTGTGTATCAAAAGATTAATAGTTTAGTTTACAAATTTGTTTTTTTCTTATGGATACATTTATTTTAAACTACTATGAAAATATTAAAAATTAGAACAAAAATAAAAATTACTGATCGATTCGACTGTTTGATATCCCAATCACCAGCTCTACATCAGTGAGTGAATAATGTATCAAAAGATTTTAATAGTTTAGTTTACAAATTTGTTTTTTTCTAATGGATACATTTATTTTAAACTGCTAACAAAATATTAAAAATAAGAATAAAAAAAATTATTGATCAATGCGTATGTTTGATATCCCAATCACTAGTACTATATCAGTGAGTGAATTTTGTATCAAAAGATTTTAATAGTTTAGTTTACAAATTTGTTTTTTCTAATGGATACATTTATTTTAAACTACTATGAAAATAAAAAAAATTAGAATAAAAATACAAATTTTTGATCACTGCGAATGTTTGACATCCCAATCACTAGTACTAGATCAGTGAGTGAATTTTGTATCAAAAGGTTTTAATAGTCTAGTTTACAAATTTGTTTTTTTCTAATGGATACATTTATTTTAAACTACTATGAAAATATTAAAAATTAGAATAAAAAAAAAATAATTGATCGTTTCTAATGTTTGATATCCCAATCACCAGCTCTAGATCATTGTGTGTATTGTTCATCAAGAAATTGTAATAGTTTAGTTTACAAATTTGTTTTTTCCTAATGGATAAATTTATTTTAAACTACTATGAAAATATTAAAAGTAAAAATAAAAATACAAATTTTTGATCAATGCGAATGTTTGATAGCCCAATCACCAGCTCTAGATTAGTGAGTGAATTGTGTATCAAAAGATTTTAATAGTTTAGTTTACAAATTTATTTTTTTCTAAAGGAAACCTTAATTTTAAACTACTATGAAAATATAAAAAATTAGAATAAAAATAACAATTATTGATCGATTCAAATGTTTAATACCCCAATCACCAGCTCCAGATCAGTGAGTGAATTGTGTATCAAAAGATTTTAAAAGTTTAGTTTACAAATTTGTTTTTTCTAATGGATAAATTTATTTTAAACTACTATGAAAATATTTAAAATAAAAATAAAAATTAAAATTATTGATCGATTTGAATATTTGATATCCCAGTCACCACCTCTAAAATAGAGAGTGGATTGTGTATCAAAAGATTTTAATAGTTTCGTTCAGAAATTTGTTTTTTCTAATGGATACATTTATTTTAAACTTCTATGTTAATATTAAAAATTAGAATAAAAATAAAAATTATTGATCGATTCGAATTACTGATACTCCAATCACCAGCTCTAGATCAGCGAGTGAATTGTTTATCAAAAGGTTTGAATAGTTTGGTTTACAAATTTGTTTTTTTCTAATGGATAAATTTATTTTAAACTACTATGAAAATATTAAAAATTAGAATAATAATACAAATTTTTGATCAATGCGAAAGTTTGATATCCCAATCACCAGCTCTAGATCAGTGAGTGAATATTGCATCAAAATATTTTAAAAGTTAAGTTTACATATTTGTTTTTTCCTAATCGATACATTTATTTTAAACTACTATGAAAATATCAAAAATTAAACTAAAAATAAAAATTATTGATCGATTCAAAAGTTTGATATCCCAATCACCAAATCTAGATTAGTGTATGAATTTTGTATCAAAAGATTTTAAAAGTTTAGTTTACAAATTTGGTTTTTTCTAATGGATACATTTATTTTAAACTACTATGAAAATATTAAAAATTAGAATAAAATTAAAAATTATTGATCGATTCGAATGTTTGATATCCCAATCACCAATTCTAGATCAGTGAGTGAATTGTGTATCAAAAGATTTTAATAGTTTAGTTTACAAATTTGTTTTTTTCTAATGGATACATTTATTTTAAACTACTATAAAAATATTAAAAATTAGAATAAAAATACAAATTTTTGATCAATGCAAATGTTTTATATCCCAATCAAAAGCTCTAGATCAGCGAGTGAATTGTGTATCAAAAGATTTGAATAGTTTAGTTTACAAATCTGTTTTTTTCTAATCGATACATTTATTTTAAACTTCTATGAAAATATTAAAAATTATAATAAAAATAAAAATTATTGATCGATTCAAATGTTTGATATCCCATTCACCAGCTCCAAAACAGTGAGTGAATTGTGTATCAAAAGATTTTAAAAGTTTAGTTTACAAATTTGTTTTTTTCTAATGGATAAATTTATTTTAAACTACTATGCAAATATTAAAAATTAGAATAAAAAAAAAATTATTGATTATTTCTAATATTTGATATCCCAATCACCAGCAGATCAGTGAGTAAATTGTTTATCAAAAACTTTTAATAGTTTAGTTTACAAATTTGTTTTTTTCTAACGGATAAATTTATTTTAAACAACTAGGAAAATATTAAAAAATAGAATAAAAATATACATTTTTGATCAATGCGAATGTTGGATAGCCCAATCACCAGCTCTAGATTAGTGAGTGAATTGTGTATCAAAAGATTTGAATAGTTTAGTTTACAAATTTGTTTTCTCCTAAAGGAAACCTTAATTTAAAACTACTATGAAAATATTAAAAATTAGAATAAAAATAACAATTATTGATCGATTCAAATGTTTGATTACTCAATCACCAGCTCTAGATCAGTGAGTGAATTGTGCATCAAAAGATTTGAATAGTTTAGTTTACAAATTTGTTTTTTTCTAATCGATACATTTATTTTAAACTTCTATGAAAATATTAAAAACTATAATAAAAATAAAAATTATTTATCGGTTCGAATGTTTGATATCCCAATCACCAGCTCTAGATCAGTGAGTGATTTGTGTATTAAAAGATTTTAATAGTTTATTTTAATAATTTGTTTTTTTTTTAGTGGATACATTTATTTTAAACTACTATGAAAATATTAAAAATTATAATAAAAATAAAAATTACTGTACGATTCGAAGGTTTGATATTTTAGTAACCAGCTCTAGATCAGTGAGTGAATTGTGTATCAAAAGATTTATAGATTAGTTTACAAATTTGTTTTTTCTAATGGATACATTTATTTTAAACTACTATGAAAATATTAAAAATTAGAACAAAAATAAAAATTACTGATCGATTCGAATGTTTGATATCCCAATCACCAGCTCTAGATCAGTGAGTGAATAGTGTATCAAAAGATTTTAATATTTTAGTTTACAAATTTGTTTTTTCCTAATCGATACATTTATTTTAAACTACTATGAAAATAAAAAAATAAGAATAAAAACACATATTTTTGATCAATACGAATGTTTGGTATCCCAATCACCAGCTCCAGATCAGTGAGTGAATTGTGTATCAAAAGATTTTATTAGTTTAGTTTACAAATTTGTTTTTTTCTAATGGGGACATTTATTTTAAACTACCATGAAATTTTAAAAATTAGAATTAAAAAAAATTATTTATCGTTTCTTATGTTTGATATCCCAATCACCAGCTCAAGATCAGTGAGTGGATTGTGTATTAAAAGATTTTAATAGTTTAGTTTACAAATTTGTTTTTTCTAATGGATACATTTATTTTAAACTACTATGAAAATAAAAAAAATCAGAATAAAAATACAAATTTTTGATCA
>CAUVYK010000201.1:0-41367 GCA_963556175.1 Tipula confusa | reverse complement strand
GTCTAGTTTTTCTAAATCATCCAATTGTGAAATATTAGAAAAACGTTTGTACAGTGGTACGATGCTTATCCCAAGATTTTTAGGGTTTAGCCCTTTTAAGGCGGTTAAAGTGGGGTCGTTAAAGTTTATTCTTTTAAAAATTTGATTACATAATTCTATATAATAAGAACGACAAATCGTTTTAATTACATTTACTTTATCTTCTTTTAAAGTTCCAGATTCTACAAGAAGTTCTGCTTTTCCGCCTATATACACATTTGCAATATTCAAAAAAATATCATCTAGAAAAATCCATTTCATTTATAAGCACACCAATGTGTTCTGATTTGACAAAATTACTAAGTATAGTTTTAACGTAGGTTTCTATGATTGGCAAAAGTAAATGAATTTTAGGTGATTCTGATTGAAATTCTATGTTTATTTTGTTAGTTAATTTTAAGATGTACGATAAAAAATGAAAATATAATTTATTTGGTTCGGTCATTTCAGTTAAGATTTTACTTGCTAAATCATTATTTTCGTAATCATAATAAATAAAAAAATGTTTTAGAGGAGTCCATTGTTCTAAAATATGGCTTACTACATTTTCTAATGAAAGCCATCGAGTAGATGATGTCTTTAATATCTTATGAAGTTTTACGTTGAAGAGTTCTTGGAACTCCTGGAATTCAAATTACCTTTTAGCGCTATGAGCAAACATGTATATATTTATGGCCATTATTTCAATACTTTCAGGGAGCTTTCTAGCAGCGGCTGACGAACATAAATGAATCGAATGGCAAGTACACCCTAAAACGTACAATGATGCAATATCATTTTGCAACAACTTTTGAACACCTTTTTTGTGGCCCATCATGACTGATGCATTGTCAGCGGCGAAACCTATCAAATTTCTTAAAGGAATTTGGTTGCTGTTAAATAATTTTTTTAAAGCTTCATAAATAGATTTTGCATCACAGCTTTCCAGTTGAATCAAATTTAAAAAGCGATCTCTGACCTTTCCGGCTATTTTATCATAATACCTAGTGACCACTGCCAAACACTTTGAGGTACTTACGTCTGTTGTTTCATCTATTATTATTGAAAATGGTTGATTTCGTAAAAAATTGCTGATTTGCTCTAAGCCTTCATTGTGTATTACTGAGGTGACGGTCTCTGTTGCTTTTGTTTTTGCAAGTTTCAAATGTTTTACAATTTTGGAATCTGTAGCTATACTTTTAATTAAAATTACTAAATCCTCTATTAATATAAATGCTAAATTATGTTGCACAATAAACATAATTAAAATGAGTTCCGAAATTTTAACAGCTTTAAGTGTAGTTTTTTGGTCTAAATTTTGTTCAGTTTCGAAGATTTCGGGTTGGTTTTTCAAAGAATCAATTTTTGTTGTATGCATAGTCGTGTTTTTGTGCCGTTCAATATGGTTAATATTATTTGATAGACTTTTGTCGCACAATTTACAATATGGTTTGTTCCGTTTTTCAACTATCCACTTAAATTTCTCTAACCAAATCGAAAGGAATTTTTGCTCTGTTTTTTTTTTCTGATTCCATTTGAGGATTTTGTTGATGAACGGCCTACCTTTAAACGTTTGTTGATTACCTAACGATCAAATAATTTTTATTGTAAGTAAATCTTAAAACAATAAAAGTCGTATCCCATAAACTTTTTTTTAATATATTATATAAAGAAAGATTGTTATTTGTTAACATATTATGTAGATTATTTAAATAAAATTTATATTCTAATTTTAATTCGATTACCATAGTAAATTTGTCTTATTCGAATATTAAATGGTTACATATTTCAATTATCATATAACATTAAATTTAAAAACTATTTGAAATTACTTACAGTTTCACCTATTTCAATGGTATTTTCAATTTCTTGGCTCATCTGCTGTTGTTGCATTTCCGTGGCATCGATTTTTTTAGTGGCGGGTATTTTTATTATAAATCTAAGAAATAACAAGCTCTAATAGTTTTTCAAAAATTTTATATTGTTAGTGAATCTTACTTGTCCATTTTTGATTATTATGTGGAATTTAATTTATTAAAGAAAAACAAAACTTAATACTTAGAGGATAAATTACCTTCTTCAATTTTCACTAATTTAACTTATTTATTACACGTTTCAATGGACACAGCACTTTCATAACCTAAGTTGGGGATACACCGGCGACACAAATTCACAATTACAAATACATAACTTTTTTCAGAAATCGAAAAGAAACAGAAATACACAAAAAAGATATGTAGGAAAAACTGTCAAAATTGTAACTAAACCAAAACAGAAGAAACGATGTAGAATCCGGAATGCAAAATATTTACAAAATATACTGGGTAATAAATGAAACGGTTAATAAAATATAAAAATCGTATAAAAAATAGAATCGAGGTATTTTGGGTAATTGGGTAGTATGGTAGTACTCGTGATCAAAAAGTAGTACAAATACTTCGATCGGAGTAAAACGACAGCATTGTTGCTGACTGCTGTGTAACTGCGTAGTTATATGGCTACCTTTTTCACCAGCAGTCAAAAAGTACACACAGTACTTCAATTGCCAACAATAAGGACAGTTTGATGTAGCGTCAAACTGCAACCGTACTATGAGGTGCGTGGAGTGCCTCGAATTTCACGAAAAGGGAAGCTGTAAAAGAACAATATCTGAAGGAACAACAAAATGCGTCAACTGCAACGGAGATCACGTAGCAAACTACAAAGGATGTAGTGCCTATCAACGATACAAAAGCGCGAAAGTCAAACAACGAGAGGAAACAGTAGTTACACCTAGACCAACATTATATGTACCAGCTGCGACACCACCTGTTAATTTTTGGAAAACGAATAAACCAGCATCAAAACCAGAACATAAACCTTCAGAAAATCCACCAACGACTACGCCCTAACAGCCAGGACCAACAACAGGAAACATTTTTCAGAATTAAAGGCGCAAGTTGAGGAATTACAGCAGATCCCGAACATAAAGAAAATCATCAATGAATTGAAAAACCTCATCAAATCGTCAAAATCAATGCAGGAAGCAGCAATGAACATCGCTATGTTTTACATGGAATCAGTTTAAATAACTTTGATGATTGACACAAATAAAAAAAGTGTAAAGTGCCTTTTATGGAACCCTTGTTAAACTCCTAAAAAAGTGGAGTTCGAAAACTGCATTCAAGTCCATCAACCAAGAGTAATTATGCTCGCGAAAACCTGGCTTGGACAGGATAAGAACTTCACTCTGTTCAGCTACAATATTCACAGGTATGATAGAGCTCTTATTAATCAAAATACTAATAATATAACAAATGGTGGTGGAGTAGCTATACTAATCCATAAATCACTTAAATATAAATTACTAACACCAATTCCACTTAGTAGAATTGAAAGTATTGCCATAGATATAGAACCAAACATTAACCCTTGTAGCTATTTATAACACTTCTACTAAACCTGATCCCGGTAGTTTTTTTCCCAAGATCTTGAACTTTTAACTAAATCATATAATCGCGTAGTCATAGCTGGAGACTTTAATGCAAAGCACCGTAATTGGAATTGCACTATGGCCAACAGCTATGAAAACGTTCTTAATAACATCATAACCTCTAACAATAATATCTTATTAAATCACCCCGATCAACCAACTTGTTTAGTTCCCGGTAGAAATCCTTCAACTATCGACCTAATTCTTTCCAAAAATTATTCAAAAATCACTAATATAGGATCCATAAATGATTTGTCATCAAACCATTAACCAGTTCTTTTTGAACTAGGTACCAGTTCAATAATAATACCTTCGGCTCCACCTTGGGGAAAAATCGTATGGAAATCATTCCGTGGTTACATCGATAATAACTTGACTTGGGACCCAAACTCTCCTTCCAGCTGGGAATTCATTGATTCTAACATAAATAAACTAACAAAAATAAACTCATCTTCATCAATAATCCCTAATTCAAATAATTTCACAACTAGACATCCTTTTTATAGTGTAGTTAAAGATTTAATTTTACAGCGCAATAGGCTTAGGCGTATTGTAGGGCGAACAAATTAATCAAAGCTAAACTAGTAGAAAATTCTAACATTGCATGGGATAAAAAGCTTAGAGATATAAAACCTAATCACACCTCGGTTTGGAAGTTAGTTAGAAACTTAAAAAACCGAGGTAATATAATGCCACCACTAAAATCGAATGATCAAGGAGCGTATACAAATTCCGATAAAGCCAACCATCTTGCGAAACAATTTTATCTCACACACCAAATCTCTCTCCATCCAACAGATCCCAAAATCGAGTCACAAGCTCAAAAGTCAGTCCAAGAAATAGAATCATCTTCAATTAAACTTACTTCTGGTGATGTTATTTATCCACAAGAACTGAGACAAATTTTCAAAAATATCCGTCCAAATAAGGCCATGATAATTTGTCACCTCTAGTAGTCAAAAATCTCCCAAAAAAAGGCATCATGTACCTATTAGCAAATTTAAATGCATGCGTTCGCTTTTTCTTATTTTCCTTTAGTTTGGAACATGCCAAAGTTATCCCAATTCACAAACCAAATAAGCCATCTTCAGATGTATCCAGCTATAGGCCAATCAGCTTCCTTCCTAATCTAGGAAAAATCTTTGAACGCAGTATTCTCACTAGAATACTTTCCCATGTTGAAAGTTTTAAAATTCTAGCTGACCATTAGTTCGGTTTCCGATCGGGTCATTCTGCTCAGCACCAACTCGTTCGACTTGGTTGCCTTAATGTCAAACATGACTAAGTCTATTGGACTTATCATGCTTAATATTGAGCAATATATTGAGATTTTCGAAGGCCACTTTGCTAATTTTTTTTGCACAAAAATATTTGTTGAAATGGACTTCCGTCTCAGTTGGTCCATTGTCTCGGTATTTTTGATTCACTCGGTCCATATACTTTCTGAATACATAAACTATTTTTTCATACTGTCAATAAAATAAAATTTATAAATAAAAGTTTTGAATTAAAAATGAAAAATAAAAATTTATTTAAATGAAAAGTTAAATTTTTTTATTAAATTTCATTCGTCAGAATTATTCATTTGAATATAATAAATCAAAATTTTTATTATTTTTGTTAATAAATTATTATTTTTATTAAAACTACACAAAACAAAAATAAAAATTATAGTTTTATTTATTGAAATGGCGGCAGAATAATAGTTAGATGGGAAAAAAAGTTTATTCATCAATGTCACTGTTACGGAAAGTAACATAAGCAGCAATAATTTATTTCAGTGTGAGTATGGTACAGTAAGCCTAAATCAAAATTCCAAACAAATGATCTGCCCAATTCGATTGTCAAAGATGCTAAATTCACAATAGGTCAATGATGCACAGTGGCAAACAGTTTAAAATTCCCTCTATCTTGGCTAAGAGTGTATTCATTTCCTCAATCAAAATATGTTTTCCTATTACCCTTTTTAGATGAAACCTGGTCAGTTTGATTGCCGTTCCTATAGAGGAATGAAATTACACGTAATGCGTTTCTAAAAAAATGTCTCGAAAAATAATTAATAATATTATTAGATAATGCAATTAGCCGATTCAAGTCTCGTTGCAATTTGTTGCTAGACCCAGTAAAGTTAGTGCTGTTGCTCATAATATAAATACACATAGTACTACCATGGTATGTTAGCCCATTGACGTGCCAGATGTCGCTACTGGTATCCTTTTAAAATAATTAAAATATTTTTATATGTATAATCGCCCAAATGTCGTATATTTATACTAAATGTTGACTATAATCTATCGACCCGACATTTGGAACATCAATGGATAAACCTCGTCAAGCCGTAAATCTTTTAAGAGCCTCTTTTAAAAATGCATCACTGAACAAATCAACAACTAACTCTAGGTAGGTGGTTTTGTTCTCAAACGTATAAATAAGCCTAATGTGCATTCTAACCTCTTCCCTTGTCTAGATGAAAAGAAAAACGCGATGCTTAGTCAATGCCAGTTTTCAAAAAAACTGTGTGCTTATCGAACAGGATTAGTAAAGCAATTCTTGATTTTGAATGAATTATAATGGGGTGCTTGGTAAAACAAGAAACTGAACTGTTTTTTAATCTGCCGGCTACTCGGAGCAGCTCAGTACTGCCGATAAGTGGATCAAGTAACTTTAACGTGCTATTTTTGCTGATTTTTCTTGTAACTTGTAATGCCACTGAACTTCTTTGTAAAATTGTTGTTGTTGGTGTTAACACACTCTGAGTTTAGAGTACAGACTCATTGTATCCTTCAGAAGTGTATCCGATAATTAAAACATTGTATCACTCCACCGGCTTGTGCACGTGAAAGTGGCTGCTATTGATTTATTTCATTGTTCTTCATGCTATTCGTGGTCTTCGTTTAGGATTTTTTAGCACGCCTTGATGCGGTAGATATAATTTATTTTGCGATGCTTTGGCACCATTTCTATCTGTCATGCGATTTTGTTCCTTTTTGCGGGTTGATCTTGGTGCAGAAGCGTATTATGATTTTTACCACATGTATGACAGTGACGTCGTGGTGGACATCTTTGAATTGGATGAGAAAAGCGGAGACAATAATTACCATTTGTTTGTACAATTGGCCAATCAATGAAATTTTAGATTCCGTTGCCCCTTTAGAAATTAGTACATGAAATTAGTACTGCAGCTACGTGACTTTTTATTAAGAGTATAGTTGTGCACGTTTGGATGTGGAAACTAGTGATTTGAGCGTGTCTATGAGATTTTCTAAGAATTTTCTCTGACAAAATGATAATCCACAAACGAAAGTTTCATGATCCATAAAGTTAAGCACCATCAGTTCGATGGCATATTCAATAATACTAATCCATAATTAATTGTATAGGCCTCTCACATTTTGCAAAGTAAACGATTTTGGTTCATTTAAATTTCACTCAAAATCAAAATCCACAAAAAAAGGGATCATATCCTACCATAAAACAAAACATATATACCGTTAATTGCAATATTCCAAGTAGGTACTTGAAAAGTTTGCGTCTTTTTTGTATGT
The DNA here is from genome assembly GCA_963556175.1 of Tipula confusa. Taxonomy (NCBI): domain Eukaryota; kingdom Metazoa; phylum Arthropoda; class Insecta; order Diptera; family Tipulidae; genus Tipula; species Tipula confusa. The sequence goes on along the minus strand of CAUVYK010000201.1, from coordinate 34,332 downwards.
AGCATAATATACATAAACACTAAACAAAGAGTTGAGCATAATATATGTATATAGTACTCGTACATATGTACATTCAACATGCGTATTACATGATATACATTTTAATTGTCGTTTACATTTTATGCCATTATGTCGTGTATATACACCAAATAAGACATTCATTTTCCACCCCGTATATCAACGATTTGGTTTTTACTTTTTTCTGTTAGTCTAAAAATAGCTGATAAGACTTGAAAAACACTAGAAAACAAAAAAAAATCAATTCATGATGCTGGAGCTATTATCCGTCATAAAATTTTGTTATAAATAAAAAATGAGGCAAAATATGGTCGTTCTTGTGTTCCGTTGGTCGTACAGACATCGACGATGGTAGGCATTAATTATAATTGACGTAAAATTGTAGATTTTTAGTACTTCTGTATACCAGATGGTATTACGCCGTTAATAAAGCGATTTCCATTTTTAATATCCCTTGGCTGCTGAATCGTCTTCAAATAAACGAGATATTTTCGACGACATTTTAATTGGAAAACTCTGTATAATGAAGTATTAAATGATAGGATTAAAAATTAAAAATTGACTGAACGAAGAGTTTATTATTGGTTGAATTCTGAATCATATTTTTATTTCTCGTCCTTATATACACCCGGTAATCGTGCAATTTCGAAACAACCTAAATTGAAAACTTAATCCAGTAGTCTTTGATCGTCAACAGCTAACAAAACAAAGAGATTCATTTATTTTTCAAATATACACGTCAAACATACATAAAATGTCCGTTCAGGGCAAATTAATTGGACTGATTGCGGACGAAGATACGGTGGTTGGATTTCTTTTAGCTGGTATTGGAGAAATTTCTAGTACAAAAGCACGAAATAAAAATTATATGATTGTTGATCGAACGACGCACGTAAGCGATATCGAAGAATTTTTTGAAGAATTAGTGAAACGCGAAGACATCGACATTATACTAATAAATCAATTGATAGCGGACAAAATACGTCACTTGATCGATGCAATTGTAACAGTTTTGCCGACGATACTAGAAATTCCGTCAAGAGATAGTCCATACGATGCCAATAAAGATTCAATTTTACGACGTGCTCGAGGTTTGTTTAATCCACATGATTTATCGTTGGAGGAGTAGTTTTATATACGCGGTGACAAACTTATAAACGATAAATAAAATTAAAAATTTTGATAAATCATAAATGGTTAAAGGAGTCTAATGATGTGTTTTTCTGCAACAAGTGGTTATATATCGATTTAGTCTGTGTGGTTGGGAAACACTCGAATGTTTCGTAAAAGACTTCTAAAGGTGCATGCTATCCTTAGAATTTCATCATGGCACCCATGGCTTGTCTATAGGAGGCGAATAAACAAGACAGCTTAATCGGAAGCTATCATTTTGACAAATCAATTTTAAGCATAAAAATTCGGAAAGTGGTAAAACCTTTACATATTTTCGAATGAAAAATCATAAAGTGCGTCTTGGATGATGCGTCTTGGCTACGTCAAAAACGTTGTGTTATCTCTGTGCCTACTTAACTAAATTGTTTAATATTGCTTACCGTAAAATTGTGTTTTCATTGGTGAATTTGGAGTTTTAAACATAAATGCTGTCATTAAATGTTATCTTGTGTTAAGTTAAAGGAATGAGTGCTAAAATAGATCAAATTGACGGTGGACATCTGTCAAATTTTCCCGGGCAATTTTTGATCAAAAACACTTATCTACTGAGATAGTACAGTGACATCTATTATCCGTTAATAACAATTTTATCACGGAAACTATTTAAGTCTATACACACAGTTTTACCACAAACCACTGTACGACAATTTATTACACGCCGCAGCTATTAATAACCTTTTAAAAAATGCGTGTTTGCTGTTACATGTTTGCACTTGGGGTGCTCTAAAATTAATAATAACGCTTTTTCGGTTTGCCTCAAAAAATTTTAAATAATTTTGTGATAATGGTCTTCATCACAATTTTCGTCTAATTTTATATCTTCACCACCATCATTTAACTTAAATTATTTACGCAGATGTGCACAGTCTCTGGCTTTGCCGTTAGGCCTGTTAACAGATCTCTAGAAATTGGTTATTTTCCCGGGTTGAATTCATCCAATTTGTGATAAACTCGATTGAAGGTGGTGAGCTTGTTGATGTATAGTGTTTACTGACTTCAAAAAGTCATTTGATAAAATCTCACACGATATTGTTTTATTTAAATTGCAGGAAGTCAGGATCTATGAAGATCGGTGTTGAACTTTTTAGTGTTATTTAAGTTTATTCTATACCTGTTGTAATTTCTAATTACAAAGCACTGATCAGCAAAGTAAGTATATTTCAGCGTTACAATTCAGAAATAATAAAAGATTGATTCGTACAACTTTATTTATTCATAAATATACAATACACGTTGTAATCGAAAGAAAGACAAGTTAAGACTAAAAAAAACTGTACAAAATAGAATTGATATCATGACATGACAAATTAAACACAAGGTTGTATATTAACCTCTTTTTTTAACACTCTCACTCCGGATTCAATTTTAATTTTTAAAGTGGCTGAAGGCCTAACATATTGCAAAATAATTGATGTTTAATCTTTGCCAACGATTTGGTAAAAATATGTCGACACATATTCCAGTTCAAAATCTCCAGATTCAAACTTCTCTCGGATGAAGTGATACCGAATATCTATATGCTTCGTTTTTTTATGGATTTTTGATTAACCGTATTGCAGATTGGTTATCCATAAACAATACTGATGTACACAGTTTATTTGGAATGAGTTCAGACATCAGTCGTTTTAACCTGATCATTTCTTTTACCGCTTGTGATTCCGAAATGTATTCGCTTTCAGTTGTTGACAAACTGACTGATTTTTGTCTTTCGGAGCACCAACTGGCAATGCCCGAACCAAAGAAAATCGCGTAACCAGAAGTTGATCGTCTGGTTTTAACATCACCAGCATAGTCCGCATCGCGGTAGCCACTAAACTTCAATGTTTTACCACCTCGATATATAATACTCATATTAATCGTACCCTTAATGTATTTAAGAATTCTTTTAACGGCATTTACATGAATATTCGAAGGTTTTTTAATTTGTCGGCTAGCATTATTCGACGCAAAACAAATGTCGGGCCGTGTACAAGTTGCCAGTTACATTAAACTGCCGATGGCCTTGCGATATGGAAAACTCACCCCTTCTGTTGAGTCACCTTCACCCAACAACGAGAAGCCTGTTCGACCACTGCCGTCATCATATCCAATCAGTGACCTCATAAAAACTCTTTAAAAACGCCCTCTTTACGTCAAATTGTTTAATCCTAAATTTTTTTTACTGTCACTACAGTCAAAATGGCTCTAATTGATGTGACTTTTATTACCTAGCTAAATGTTTCTTGATAACCCACTCCGTATTCTTGCGTAAAACCACGTGCTACCAAACGTGCCTTATAGCGTTCTATGGAGCCATCGGATTTGTACTTAAATTTAAACACCCAGCGATTATCAATAACCTTTTTATCGTCGCTTTTTTTTAACTAAAATCCATGTTCGATTTTTATTTAATGATTTGTACGCGTCATCCATCACTTTAATCCATTGTTTACAGTCAGTCGCTTGAATCGCCTCTTCATAGGTATCGGGTTCAATTACCGATTTAAGCATCGTCACTTGTTCCACAACCGTACAGCATGAATGCTTATGTATATGCGCATTCCGATCACGAAAACGACAATCTCGAATGTTTGTAACATTCAAATCTTACAACGATCCTCTTGGTGTAAGATCTTTTGGCATCGATAATTCAACACTCTCATTGACAGTTTCATTGATTAGTTGTGAATCCGACCTTGTTTTACTCCCACTGCAATAACACTTTCCTTGTTCAATAAACGACATCCTTCTTTGTCTTCAATAACAACCATGTTAGGCAATGTTACCGCACCCGAAGAGAATAAATTTGTTGGAACATATAAAATATTTGCTAAATGTTTCTTGCACCATTTTTTTCCATTAAATGCCACAATATTTATGTCACCATAACCATCCGACTTGAGAAATGTACCATCTTCAGTTTTTACTGACGACGAAGACTCTACAAAACTCGTGAACCATTTCCGTTGATTACTCATGTGATGTGTCACTCTCACACATAAAAGCGAAACCAATGATCAGGTGAACACACTTAAAACAACCTCCATTTCTAACGGTTTTCTTTCGCTTTATAATCTTCTTGGAATTTGAATAGCATTTTTTTTAATCACAAGTGCCTCCACAGTATCAACACTTCCTTGAGCTTTGAATCTCGATTCTTTTGTCAACAATCGGGATTTTATATTTTCAAGTGTACGATCAGCATTTGGCACCGAATCCCACGTACTATGAAAGTAATCATACTCAGATGGTAACGCCATCTGAATCTTTGTCATTATCATCGATTCCGACACCAGTTCACCGCGTTCTTTAAGTTGTTGCCCAATATCGAGAAATTTCGAGAAAAAAACGGCTATGTCGTCACTCGGATATACCGTTGTTGTAACAAAAAATATTTGCTGAAGAATTTGGTCCGTATACTTTCTTAAAAGCATTCCACATTTTATTTGACGATTTGCAATTCAAAATATGGTGTTGCATGGCTGTTTTCCACATGCTGTTGATGTACACCGACAAGCCTTTCCATCCATTTTACGACATGCTTGCATTCTTTCTTTTGTCGGAGGTGGATCAATGCCTATTACAACGTCGTATAATTCAAGTGATTCCAAAATTTCTACAATCTGGAACTTCCATGTTATCCATCCATCAATTCCTTGCAACTTATCAATTTTTACAAAATCGTTTTCCATATTTATAGGTTAACTAGTTTCCCCTTTTATTTTAAATTTCGTTAAAAAAAAAAAAAAAAACAAAATAAAAAAAACTTATTGCGTCAGCTTTCTATATAATGTTCTCGTTTGTGATTCTTCACACACCCTATACACTTTTACCGTAACTAAATTTCGCAACACAATAAATTAACCACGTGTTCTGGGCCCATGACCTGTTGAATTTTTTAGTGTTATTTAAGTTGTTTCTATTGCACCTATTGTGATTTCTAATTACGAAGCACTGATCAGCTAGGTAAGTATATTTCAGCGTTACAATTCAGAAATAATAAAATATTGATTCGTACAACATTATTTATTCATAAATATACAATACACGTTGTAATCGAAAGAGAAACAAATTAAGACTAAAGAAACTGTACAAAATAAAATTGATATCATGACATGACGAAGTAAACACAGGGTGTATACTAACCTCTTTTTTTTAAAAATCGGTGATTGTTATTCGAGTTTGTGGGAAGTAACAACTGAATTTCATCAGGAAGTCATCTAGGACCCTTATACTAGGACCCAATATATTTATCAACGATATAAATCTAAGCTTATCCAATTTTAAAGTGTTGCTTTATGTTAGTGTTGCTTTATGTTGCTTTATGTTAGTGATGGTTTGCACTATTTATGTAAACTATTTTGTAATATGCGGGTCAGATTAAAACAGTTATGTTGACCCTCTAAATAAATAAATAATATTAATCCAATTTTGATGACTGTGGTACCATAATCGAAAGCTCTCAACATCAGTTATAATACTGCTATAAAATATTCATACATTTTGACAAGTCAATATTAAGAAAAATTGAAAATTCAAAAAGGTTTATAACCCTTTACAGATTTTTGAAAAAGAATGAATAGTCAATAACACTCGTGAAAGAAGTCTGATTGTGATGATTGATACCACAATCGAAAGCTCTCGATATCTCTATGAAATATCCATATTTTTATTTTTTTTTGTCGTTTTGAGACACACAAACGTCTTTTGTCTTTTTTATCGAACCGATATTAGATTAATATAATTTGTAATCGGTTTGTTTGAATATGATTTTCATAATTTTTTATTTTCGGCCGCTAAAATTAGAAAGGTAGTTGAAAATCAAATCAGCAACAGTAATTGAAAATCTAAACTGGGTGACTAACTTTAGTTAATAATCTGAACGGTAAACTTAGCGTCCTGTAGTCTGGAAAGGAGGAAAATGTAACGATAACATTGAAAACATGTAACAAGTATTTTGAAACGAAAGGGAAAATATTTTAAATTCACATTATCTAAACCAAAGGAAACTTTAGGAGGAAAAGAATGGTGTAATACGTTTTTGTAACAATTGTAACTGTTTATGTGTTGGTGAGATTAGTTACTGCGATATATATGTACAACAAACTATAGTTCACAAATAACAAACACAATAACGGTAGATCTTTATAGTAAAGCATCGGTTTGGCACAGCTTGAAAAACCTTTTAATTAGTTCATTATTATGGAATATACAAAACTCTTAAGTACCAACTACAGATGTATCCAACAATACCTACCTTCTATGTCTAGTTTTCATCCCGCACCCTAAGCAAATTATTCAAATTTTAATAAACAAACAGTTAATTAAATTAACAAAAAATTTAATCTGTTATTTTATATTTTAATTGATTTCTCAAATAATTTACGATTTCAATTTAATTTATTTAATTAAAAATTATTGAGTGCGAGAAATATATAGAGAGGGGATTGAGTAACAGTTACAGTTCGTAAACACAAATATTGGTTTTAATAACATTATGTTAATTAATAATGAAATATAAATAATCGTTTTAATTAAATTATATAAAATTTTATTTACTTCCGGATTGATTTAAGTTAACCTTTTTATTGCAATTTTTTTCTGGTAACAGTGTGGCAGCTTAACAACTGCTAATATTACTAATATTTATGTGAGTAATAATAAGTGAATATGTATAACCAAATAGTGCACGAATGCTAGTAATTATAAAGGGTTATTAGGTAAAATCTGGATATGAGTCACTCATTTCACCACACCCTCCATCGACTTTCTAGGGGTTAAGAAATTTTCGTTTTAGGGCAATAATTTTTCTGTTTTGAAATGGTAACCAAATCCTATACGATGAGTTATGCTTTTCAAAATGTTTCGACAGTATTTTAATGATTAAGTTCCCCGATCAGAAAACCCCATACTAATACACTCATTTATTTTTACAATGTTGTCGATGTTAAAATTATATTAAATTTACAATGCCACCATACTCATCAAAACTATTTGTTTCCAACAGAATAAAGCAGTATTAAGTTTCTAAAGATTTTGGATGTTGGTGGTGGTAGGTTGACATAAATCTCATTCCAATTTTTTTTTTGTTGTAGTTGCTTTTTAGATTTTAAATTGGAACAGATGTTTTATTAAAAATAATTACTCGACAGTGAAATTAAGATGAGGCGAAATATACAAAATATTTAAGTACTTAAAAGTTTTGTATTAAATATTATTCAATAACAACTTAAAGGCAATTCATTTTTACCTATAATAATAAACATTTAATGTAATTTTGTGATACTATTATGTTCTAGAAGTTTACTGAGATTTAGGATTACAAATTTATAGTTCGATTGTTTAAATTTTAAAATAAAGCTTTTAACCTTTTTTAACGTTTTGTACTTCGTTCATTTATATTTAAATAATAGAACATCTTTAACTTTAATTAAAAACTTGGTTTTGCAATTGGGCAATTTAATTATATGCAATACTTTATTCTTCGATATTTTATTAAATTAAGCAACAAAATTTTGTTAGTTAATTTAAAACTAATTCAACATTTTTCATCGAATCAATAAATTATAATTTTCTATGGATAACGACAAATTAAGCCACTATTAAATTGAGCAACAGATTTGCTTCATCTTTAACGGATTCATGTTTATATTTCAAAATTGTCCTAAACAATAAAAAACCATTAGCTTAAATTTTCAAATATTTACTTTTGATCAGCTTAGCCAATATAAATTGAGCAACAAACTAAATTTTTCCTTCATCATTAATTAGTACATTCATTAATTCTCTACATGGCCCTTGATAACCTATCAGTTAGTTCATTAACAATCAATACAATATTAGTCGAATAATTTTTAATGAACAAAGATGTGTTCTACATTGTCATAAATTGTTATTCAATTTGTAATTTTGTAACTGTATTAAATAGTTGCTCATTTAGTTTTATTCTTAAATTTAAATATATTTTTGAAATTTAAGCCATCTAAATTTATGATCTTTTTAATATAGCTCAACAAATTGAGCTACAGACTTAGTTTTATTTCTCATGTACTTTCAGTCTATGGGACTTTCGTAAAAAATTGATTAAAATTAAATAAAATTCTGACATTTAGAATGCAATATTTTGAAAAATTTTAAATAATATTTAAAATATTTGCCCAGTTTTATACGCTTTTTCATTGTTTAAAATAAAACAATTACCTTTAGTATTTAATTTTATTCATTAATCTATAACTGAGCAACTACTCTATATATTGTCAATATGAATTTAATCTTTAACACTGATCTATTTGTTTTTTTCATATGATCTTATCATCAATATTTCAACTGCGTAATATAAAATAATAGACGGTGTTGTTAGTTGTATTAGCATTAAATTAAGCTACATTAAACTATTTTGGGTTAAAACAGTTAAAACAATATGTTACTCTTTAGTTATCTGTTAACTGTCTTTAGTTTTCTGTTTTTTTGAGATAAAATTGAGCGACTTAATGTTACGAATTATCATATAATTAAATAATGTTAAATAATGTTTTCCATAAATAAGGTTCAATTAGATCAGTCAATATTCAGTTAATATATTTGTTGTAAGTTTTAATTATAAGACTTGTGCAGTTTTTAGCTATCCAAACCGTAAAATTAATTATAAAAATTTATTGGATTATATTGAGCAAATAAAATTTTAAAAAATTTGTATCGCCGTTAATGCCAAAGTTTTGTATGATCATTTAGGCGAACTGTTGAAAATTGACAGATATCAGTTTTACTGATAGGGCAGTATGATGAGTACTAAGCACATTTTTTTGAATGAACGTAAAATGTTTTGGATGTGGTGAAATTGATCACAAAAAAAAAACAAATGTTCGAAAGCGAAGATGGTCTTGGATGGAAAATCTTAAACCACAGCTTTAAATTTAGCCGAGGTCATGATTGCAAGTGAATCAAAATTGAAAGCTGAATTTACAGGTGATTTTTGACTTTAACTTCAAGTGAATAATCGGAAAGTTTTGCCCAAAATTGTTGTCGGTCAGTCAAGTAGTTGGCGAATGATTAATTGTCAAGTTTAACGTAATCTAAGAGACTAGAGTGTTGAGTGAGTAGAGTGTATCAAAGGAAAACCACATCGTCTTGCCCGATTAACGGACAGCAAATCTCGGGCGTCACGTGTTGACCTGTTGTAGTCAAGGGCATTGACTACAAATACATGTAACTTCTCACCGGTAGTTGGCTCCTCGTCGTGACGTTTACCGATTGCGATGGCTGAGTGATACATTTTGAAGATTGATCTGATCGATGTGATCACAGCATTCGTTTGAAATCGGCGTTTAGTTACGGCATAGACTTTTGATTGTATGGTAGTACACGTTGACTACTTGCAAATTTTTTTCAATTATAGAACTTTGAGAGCAAATTTGAAATCATTTCTACAGAAAAAGTTTAAAACGAAAGATATTTGCGAGGCTCAAAATGTGTTGGTAATGCAGATTACGTAAGATCGCCTAATAATTTTGATAAATTAAAAGCAACATATCCAAAAAGTACTTGATCGTTTTCAAATGGCAGATTGCAATAAAAGTCTATTAGCGGATTTTGATCACAAACTTACTCCAGAAATATCATCGAAGCTTGTTGTTCGCTGCTCAGTTGTCGTGACCAAAGTGGAAACGAAGCAATTCAATAGATCGACAACCACGAACAGTCAAACTTTCTGCTGATACAATAGGTTGACACCATGTACAATGCTAGAGTTTTAAGTAAGCGAATGAACTGTCTCGAAGGCCTAAAGCTACAAGTAAATAAATTGTAAACTAAAAATTGTAAATGCTCCGCATGCAAAAAGCTTCTACGTAAACACACGAGAACATGCCACTACCGAAGTATACACTAAACGGCAGTCAATGCAGAGATGGATAGATGAATAATAGCTCAAGATGTTTTAAATTTCTAGTAGAATAGCATGTCGTATTTAATGCAGATCAAAGGGGCAATGCCATCGCAGTATCAAAGGAGACATAACACACTGGGTAATACGAAGTAAATCAATTTACAAAATTCCCCTGATACCAAACTCACCACAAATGTATCCACGACACCAGCGCAGTGTTAGCATTCCACACGAACTAATGCAAATACAATCGATCATTCGAATTCATCACATAAAATGGAAACTACTGAGGTGCTACTATACCGATCGCCATAATAGAAATTTGGCCGATTCGGTACCCGGAGGCCCTTTCGAGCTTTTTTGTATTCTTCATCCATACTCCAATGCGAGATTTAACATTAACACATTAAATGGTGGGAAAGTAGTCAGCTCAAGAGGTGTCTCTGCCCTACTAGTTTAATAGTGCACCAACCACCAGTTCACCATCGATATTTCGGCATCGATGTTATCAAATATTGCGTCAAATCTACGTCCAAGGCAAATTAACCGCAATTGACACATCTAAATCAACTATCGGTAGCTGATCCAGATTTATCCCGGGCGCCCTATATATTTTATTTGGGTGTGACAGATTCCTTGTGCTTTTAGTTGGTTATCCCAACAGGTTGTGTTTTGTGCGGAATTCTGCTTGAAGACCTTACCAATTTTATTTAATGTGTTGCAAGGGGGACCGAACTGGCTATCCAATCTCCTGAATAATTGAAAGGATACAGAGGCTATCTTGTTATATTCCACACGGACACATTTCTCGCAGCCTTCAAAGGGTTTCAGAATCGTCGTGGAACCTGCACAGCAAAATCTGTACCGGTATCTGACGTCAAGGAAACAATGTTATGTTCTAAACTAGGCAGGCAGTGGGCTATAATGGGCATTTTGTGGTATAGTGGGCTATTGGGCTATACCAGCATCACCCCACTTAAACGGACTCTGCAAAGCTGTGGTTAAATCCATAAAATATCACTCGCGACGCCTCATCTGCCAAACCATACTCAGATGCAAGGAGCTATATACTCTGCTAACCCCAATTAAGGCGTATCTAAATTCTCGATGTCTATGTCAGCCTCTGGAAGACTATAAATTATAGTTGGTCCGATCACAAGTGTACCAGAGACCGTTTGTCACGCTCGTAGATGACAAGGACGTATACATAAAACCGCAACAGTGGGCATTGTAGCATATTGTCGACGGACATCCAGGAAAAGTCTATCTCGTTTGTGTAATTTTTGTCAAGACATCAAAGAGATAGCTCAAACGCTCATGTTCACATGTTTGGAATCCTGCCCCGTTGTCACATATCCTTGAGTTGGGTCAAATGATTGATGAAAAATGTACTACATTGAAAACAATAAACAAATAGCGACATCTCTTAGAAAATAATACAAACTTTCGTTTATACGAAAAAAATCAGAATCCCTTTCAAAAAATTTATCAAATTTGGAAATGTCTATAATTTTGGAAGGGTCTAACGATTAGTTAGTCATCGTTCAGCTCATTCAGTCTCATGCAATTAGAACACCGGATCTACGGATTAATTTTCCATTACCTAAAACTACAGTGCCCCCATTTCTAGTCTTTCTTTATCTCGTGCAAAACTGTCTCTCTCAAAATTATTTATCTAAATGTAATTTAAATATTTAAATTAAATTTAAAAAAAAAAAAACTAGATTAAAATTTTTTTCTATTTATTTTTATTTTTTTTTTACACAAACTACTTTAATATTTTTTTTTTTAATTTACAAAAGGTTTAATAGTTTAGTAATAACCAAATGAGATATCGTGTAATGGAGCTGACCCACCTTGAGGTAAAGCAAAATCTTTTGCCAATTGATCTAATATGCTAGGGCTACGACCGGATGGACGTTGTTGTTGTTGGTGCTGTTGTGGTTGCTGTTGCTGTTGTGGTGTTGGTAAATATGATTGTTGTTGTTGTGGTGCTGGTGAGTACGCTTGTTGGACGGGTTGTGGATTTGAAAATCTAATTGGTGACTGGGATAGTGGACCCGCCGAAAACGTTTGTTTTTGTACATATTCTGGATCGGGACGTGCTGGTCGTGGACGCGATGAATAAACAACATCGATTGGTACGGCACCGGAAATTTGTGCCCGTGATGGAACTGGAGCACTTGTATATTTTGGTTGTGGTGACTGTTGTTGTGGTTGATCATCGTAATCGTTATATTGTTGCTGTTGAGGTTGATGTCTTTGTGGTGGTGGTGGTGGTGGGGCCGAATATTGTGGCCGTTGTTGTTGTTGTTGTGGACGTGATTGAGTACGTGCAACATATGGTCGTTGTTGTGGAGCTTGTTGCTCATCTTCGTAATCGTTTTGAATACGATCTTTATTCGTTGTTTCGTCGACAAGTGTGGGTGGTGCCACAGTAATACCTTCGCCCGATGGCTGGAAACCATATTTATTTGCACCATATTCAACGACACGTACTTTGCCGGTTTCATCAACATATCCATATTTTCCTTTCACTTCACCGCCTGCTGATTTCGTCTCAATTTTGAATGATCCATCGGCACCTTCATACCCATACGTATACGAACCATCTTCGTTGTGCTTATTGATTTGTTTTAAAATTGCTATAGGTGCGGCGGCCGCATTTGAATCACTATTGCCTGGATTTGACAAACGTAATGGTGCTTGTCGCGTTGATTGCGGGTAATCTTGATACTCTTGGCCATTTACCACTGCTAAAACATAAACTAACGATATCTAAAAGTATACAAGAAAACATTTTATGCTGTTAATTTAGCCAAACCAACTGAAAATATGCAAATTAGCGAAGTCTTATATACATGAGACGGGTGGGAAAAGACGAATTTTTTTTTTTTTTTTTTTAATTTAAATTCATGTCCGATAACCGAAGGCAACAAAAACCAGTAACAACAACAAGTATACGACTATATAGTGTATAATAATAGAGAAAATTGTCATCTAATTTAAATTTTTTTTTTTTCAGTCTTTCGCTTCTTGGCAAGAAAACGAAATTTGTTGATTTGTGCTCTAGTTATTATGAAATTTGTCGCGGGTTCGTTACATTTCTTGAGTTTTTTTTTTTTTTTTTTGTTATTATTTTGCTGTGACGTGGAATGAATATATGCATGAACATTAAAAAAAATGTGTATATGTGTGAGTGTTGTTGTCCCAAAACAGAAAATAAAAATGGTATCACGTTGAAATGAATTATTCGAGTACAGGGAATTGATCATTGGGCTGACAAGTCTGACGCTGCTGGTATGGAATCGAAAAATCTAATTTCATGGACTAATAATTGGAAATTTGTTTATTTCACGCATGTTGATGCATAGTGATTTGCGCGGAAAATTATTGTAATAATATATGTGTGGAGTGGCAAATTCATGGACAGAATTTTAAATCTAGTTCTTATATAATAATACTATGTGTTATATGTTTGTCGTCAAATTGAATTCAAAATTTGGGATAAATATTGTTCTTTAATTTAATTACACTCGAGTTTTGTATATAGTATAAGTTTTGGTCTCATATATTTATGTCAAAAAATGAAAATTTAATTTTCCGAAAGAAAAATATTTAATGTAACTTTTGTTTGTGTTTTCGGAAGTTATTTCTTCATTTTTGAGACAAATCGTTTAAAGGCGATGTATTCTATGTTTTTTAAGATATTTTGTATAATAAATGTCAAATTTTGTATTTAGCCTTATATCCATCAAATACATCAAATAAAAGGTAATTAAAAGGGCTTTAACAGCAAGTATTTGGAACTAAAGACGACAAGATTACTTCCGTTGATCATATGTGCGCTTAACCAATCACGCATTAAGGAGATTTGTTATCAACAATGGCATTTCTTGAAAACATTATACTTGAAAACGAACACACCAAGTATACTGGAAAGAAATCAGTCAAATTAAATGAAGCCTTTAAACATAAATATTTACATAAGAGATCTCGTGTTTTTGATCCAAAAAAACAAAAAAAAACTATGTCTTGAACATTTGTCATAACATAAACATGAAATTACAAGAAACGTGAAAGCCAAATGCTCTCAATGTGCTTAGCAAACTCTTGTGCCCTACGCAAATAAATGCCTTCGAGATATCAAGCATTGACTTCTGATTGGCCAGATTGATAAACGCATCTATTCCGTTGTTCAATGACAACATTAAGAGAAAATTAAATGGTTACCTTCAAAATATTTCATTAGCTGGAAATTGATTATGGTCTCAAGTACTTTGGAAAGAACTGAGATGATAGCGATTGGAAGATAATTTTATAAGAGTTCGATTTGCTGCACTTTTTTGGCACAGGAGATGCGTTAGCAGTTTTCCAGATGAAGCCAAATAGTTGCTTTGATAGGGGTTTACAATATCATCCGGACCGTTTAACTTGTTAGTATTGCAAAGACTTTAGAGACAACTCTAAGCCCGAAATATAACACAGCGCATCGACAGTAGAACAAATATTGTCTCTTTATCTTTTAGAGGTTGTGAGAATGACAAAACAAGATTAACATTCGTAGTTTTGAAAAAACTTGTTCATTGCTACCCAGTCCTCAATATTATATAGTGCCATAATCGACATTTAAGTGGAACGTTCTTTTGGCATGAATACAACGTTGGAAATTTCGCTGTAATAAGCTGATGGTCAGTGAATTGTTTAAAGGGGAACTGACAGAGATGTTGTATTTTTCCACAGGAGCTGTTTAAAACATATTTAGTTGTTTTAAAGCTGCCAACATTTCAGCGACCTTGAAAATATGAAAACCACTTGTCATTGTGGACATGAAAATTTCCTGCCTTAGCGATTCCAGCATTAGGTGATTTCTGAGAGATGCGCTCAGAAAATACCTGACCTGTTTGATTTTTTTATAACCAAAAATATTTCTAATAATTTTATGAAAATCGAAGAAAGCCACGATATGAGCTGAGATCATTCTCCAATAGTCCTAACTCTAAGCGAGTATATCATCCAAAAAATGAATAATCCAGTACTAACCAACAAATATACGGACTGGGAAAGTTTCAAAGTACACCTTGAACAAAGAATACTTTTGAAAGTTCCGTTAAAAACTATGGATCAACTGTACATAGAAGTAGAAAAGTTCATTACGGATATTCAACAAACAGCAAGGCAAAGTACTCCAGAAATCAAATCAAGGCTAAAAAGAAATAGCTATCCAATAGAGATTAGAAATCTCCTTAGGGATAAACGCAATTCCGGAAAAAAGTGGTACCAAACAAGAGCTCCACAAGACAAATAAACACTAAACAAGAGAAATTCAGAAGTTAAAAAATGAGTCAGTTAATTTCTACTTAAGTAAGTTGACGAATGACAGTAATACAGATTATTCGCTCTGGAAACCAAATAAAACTCTGAAAAGGTCAATAATGCCAATCCATCCTATCAGGAAAATGGATGGAATATGGGCAAGGAAAAACAAAGAACAAGCAGAAGGATTTGCTAATCATCTTGAAAATATATTTCAACCTCATGAATTCCAATTACGAGAAACATTAGGTGAAAACATAATACAAATTCTCGAAGAGGTCACACCTACATCATCTACTGAAGTAGCAAACGAAATTAAAAACAATTTAAACTTAAAGAAAATACCATGGTTTGACCTGATTACCGGAGAAATAATAAAGCAATTACCGAGAAAAGCTACGGTAAAGTTAAATAATATCATAAATGCTGCATTTAGGTTAAAATATGTGCCAAAACTTTGGAAAGTGGCTGGTTTTCGCAGTGAGCACTCAAGTATTGATCAAGTGCATAGAATAACCAATATCATTAAAAAGACTTTAGAAGAGAAAAAAGTCTATTTCGCAATATTTCTTGATATAGCGCAGGCCTTTGACAAGGTTTGGCACGAAGGTTTAATCTACAAACTCAAATTAATCCTACCTACACAGTACAGCATAATAGGCTTAAGCAAGAAGATGAATATTCTGAGCTTAAGGAAATAAGAGCAGGAGTTCCACAAAGAAGTGTACTTGGGCTACTTCTGTATTTACTATACACCCGAGATGTTCCAATCCCACAAAACAACATGATAGCCTCTTTCGCCGATGACACAGCTATCATGGCAGTAGGTGATAACAACTCAGATACAACAGAGAAATTACAAACTGCCAGAGAGCAAGTACATAACTAGACAAAAAAAATGGCGCATAAAATTAATTGAAACTAAATCTGTACATGTCCACTTTAGAATACAATAAAATGTATTGGTTACTGGGAAGAAACTCTCATCTATCAATTCCTACGCACCATGGTTTGTCAGAAATAGCGACATCCAAAAAGATCTGGGCATAGAACCCATTAAAACGGAAATTATGAAATTTGCTAGAAGTCATGAACAACGGTTATAGGGATTTAGTTAGAAGGCTCAAAAGAGCAAAGACTTTTGAGTTAGTGTAAAATCAGTTAAAATAAATCTTTTTCTAGGGCACAACAAAAGCGCGATCAAATAATAAATATCAAAACTAAGGAGTGCATCGATGGATGAACCCTTAAATTTCAGTAAAATGTAGTAATTTAAGTTAGAAAAAAATTGCTTATTAGTTTTAGACTAGATTGTAATTAAAAAAGAAATAATAAAGAAGATTATTTAAAAAAAAAAATCTTTATCTACTGTAAATACAGACATTTCCGTAAAATAGTGAACACTGACAAACCAACACATGTCCTTGCAGATTAGAAAAGAAGCACAAGCTCCATCGATGTCACTAAATTACAACTTATTCATAATAAACGTTGGCTGATATTAATCAATTTATTGCTGGCTATAAACTGCCTATTTATTACATAACAGCCGATTTACATTCAACAAATTTTTCATCTTGAAAAAAACCGAGACACTAGATTGAAAAATTATGCAAGCCAAACCGAGAAAAAATTTCTTCTTGTAAAAATAAAAAGACGAAACCCGAGATCCAAACCCAAAAACTGTTATAAAAAGATAATCTTGTATTTTACAAGATGAACAGTTTTATCTTTTTGTAGTAAAACATATAAAAAGATGACAATACATGTATAAAATTAGTTTAATATACTATGTGTTGGTTACTCACACAAATAAAAACCAAATTTTATTGCAATTTTTGTTTATATTTCAATTTTACAAAATTGATTTCAAGATCAACTTCTTCTTCAAAATTTGTTGAATGTAAATCGGCTATAATTCAACAATTTCAGCAGAAGACGTCGTTTTTCACTTTCGCTTATCTTTCTGAAACAACGTAAATTTGACCAAACAATAAAACTAATGGTGGCTATGTTTCAGGATTATAAAAACAGCTGAACATTCTTGGAGCTGCTTTCATAAAAAAATTCTGCAGAAATTTTTGCAAATACACAAAAAATCCTTCGTACCGATTTCGTATTGGTTTTATATTCGGTCCTTTGAAATTTAATTAAAAAATTAATCAACTCAAAAATTCACTTTCACATCTCTATAGAACGCCAATAACCTAAACACGTATTTCGTACATCCATCAAATTATGTATACATTAGACAAACATCTAAATTTAGATCCCAAAAAAAAAAAATTCAAAATGCCCTGAAACTTCCAAAGGTAAATAGCATTAACAGATCTTCCTGGAATCGTTTACCAATATTCAGACAAAAAAAAATTCGTTCCAAAATCACGCGCTTTAAATATGTATATGATGGAACAATTATATGGCCTAGTGTGCGTGTGTGTGTGTATGTGTGCGTACTCGTACATAGCTCATATATAATTTAAAATTTAATTTAAGTCACGTTCTTTCCGCGATACACAATATAAAATTGAAATTTTCGTTAAAATTTTTTTTTTTGTGGGTGATATGAAAACATAACCACAAACATACCACCCACCGCCTAGTAATTTTTATTTTATTTTTATTTTTTTATTTTTTTATATTGCGTGCGATGGGTTAAACATGTTGATGAAGGTTGTAGGTCTTTTTTTTACTGTTTTGAGATGTGTTCTAAATTTCTTTTGTTTTTTTTTGCAAAGTGTTGTGTAAATTCGATGGTGATTAAGAGTCGCGTAAAATAACACAATAAGTCGTTACAATCGTTGATTGTTGTTGTTTTTCACACATAATTTACATCGTTTAACACCGCCTTAAGACATATCGATGTGTGCACATAGATCGTAATCTGTTCAGTGTACTTTCTTATATAATTTCGAGTGTTATGTAATCGGAACATTTATTTATAGAAAAAATAAAAGCAGCATTGTATGTAATTACAACAAAAAACAAGAAAAACAACAACAAGAATGTAGTACTCGTAAAATAACTGAAATTTATTCGATCGTAACAATTTTGTGTCTTAGATTTTTTTTTTACGATTTTTTATTAGAAATGTATTAAAATATCTAATACCACATTAAATCGAATTGAAATGATGTAAGAAATATAAATCTTTGTGTGCGCACATATATACATGTACCAATAAAATCTTTATGGATGACCTTTTATCAAAGTTGCGGACCATCGGCAACATTTTTTTTTTATTACTTTATTTGACATGGCGCTCTTATGATTGAGGGCTGCTTAGAGTTTTAATACTGTATAGTTTGCTTGTCATTGACAAGCAAAGCGTTTAGTATCATTCAACAAATTAAATGTCACAAAATATAGAGCAAACTTATTTAGCTGAGACACTTTTTTTAGTTCTAAAATGTTTCGCTGGTATTAAATAAGGCGCTACTGTCAAAAAAACTGTAAAAAAAAAATGTATGAGCGATACTAAAGCTGCTCCAATACTTAATAGCTAGTAACACTAATCCTGACCTAGTTTAATCCTGGCCCCTATTTCAATTCGCGGAATTAATATGTTGATTCATCCTAAATCATCCACCTCAATTACATTCAGCATATAAATGAGCTAAAATAGTGGAAAATTGGAAACCACTAGCTAGTCGGCACTAAGACAATTTATAACGTAAACTTTATTATTCGTACCGAATGTATGGCCTAGTGGTTGTTTGTTCAGGCCCTTCATTAATATCAATGGTTTAGCCATTTTATTTATTGTATCTGAAATTTTTAAATCTATGGTCCATACGTGTGTATCGCTTCACCTTAGATCTTACATTTTCACTGAGCAACACGGATTTTTAGTGGTAGCTCAAAATTTTCAAACTTAGCTTTATTTTGTGGTGATCATTTGGACAGAATTGAGAGTGTCCAGAAACAGATTGTCTTATATGCAATACGATGATTGCCAAAAGAACCTGCAGATACTCGCAGTTTATGATACTCTACTAACTCGTATTAACTGCTCCGATGTATTGGTTTATTTTAACATTTTGGCTCTGGAACGCCGTTTCGACGACGTAGCGGATTCTTCAGATTGATTCAGTACAAACTAACCGCCGTTTTTCAGAGCTATAGTTATAATATGTTGCACTTATTAAATACCGCATACCAAGTTTTTGATTTCAGCATCTCAAAAAGATTTTAGTCAACGAAACGATTATTACTATAACCTTAAAACTGACTATAAAATAAATAAAAATAAAAATTAAGGAAAAACCACAGATAAAAACTACTAGATATATATCTTCCTTATAAAATCATGTTTTGACATATCATTTATGATGGCGTCGCCAACATGATTAAAGTTAATAAAGCGTCCTATATATTTAATATTGGCGTCCTATTATATTTAATATTAGGCCGGGTTATAAAGATGATAATGAACATAGTCACAAATGTGTTTTTTAACACTTTTTAAACTTAGTAATTGGTATGAAGACACAATGCGAATTTGGTTACTCAACAATATCTACAGAAACTGGCTCAGTGAGCTTATAACTGTAATGACGTATTGATATTATTTAACTAATTAATCAAATTGATTGATTGATTATATGATAACTGCAGATCCCAACAAAATCATCAGAGACGTCCCCAACTAAAAATCTAAAAATAAGAAAGGAACAACTATCCAAACTTTGCAAGTTTTACAAACAACAAATCACAAAATTAAAAAATGCTCACCAACGAATCAGAAGAAAAGCAAAAAACTTGGTGTCCGACGGCCATTTCGAAATTTTTTGAAGTTGATAAATCTTAGGGCAGACATATAGATCAACCAGGATTTTCCTGGTTCAATATTATTGTTAATTTAGTTTTTTGTGAGATGGCATTATGACCTCAACGAGAGTAGGATGGGAAATGAACGTATGGAAACCTTGATAGTGGAGATACAATTTACAGCGATATTTTGGCTACACAAGTTAGTGTTTGAATTGAAGGTTATTAGAGTCAACACATTTTGGAAAAAATATATACATCTTGGGATGGTTTAAAATGGTATCTCTTTCCGGAATTCTAGAAAGAAAATGAATCAAAATCATATTGAATTATTTTTAATCCGTTCCTGTTTATGAAGGAATGATAATCCGTCAGACAGACAGGTTTTTGCTAACTTATCCGATAAGTACCAATATATCAAAATAAAGCAAATTTTTTCAAACTCTTTGATAACCTTTTTGGAATATTTGAGGGCTGTCCACTGAATAAGAAAGCATCGTTCCCCCCACCACAATATTTTTATGATTACTCTGTATTATTTTTTAAAAATATTCTAGTTGACTTCACATTGAAGAGAAAAAAAATATTGATTAGATTATTGCAAAAGTATTTCTAATCTCAGGGCTTTTTGGTCTTTAAACTATAGCCATGTGTTGCTATGATGTGTAGTTTGCTATGATTTTGGGTTACTTTTGGCATTAAATTCACAACTGCTTGTAGTAATGATACTGTCATAAACTCCAAAATCAGTAAGCATTATTTTGTTTTTAGAAATGGATTTCTTACAGACTTCATCAAGTGGACTGGATCATACAGTACAAATAATTTTGAATTATTTATAATGATCAATATCCAAATATTTAAATAAGCGCTTATTGGTTGCTACTGGATTACATGTGCTTTCACGTCCAGCAACATTAAAACTAATGTGGAATTGAGCTAGATCTGTGCATATAGTGACGCCGAATGGTTCCAAATCCTGTGAATGGTGATAATAGTGCCAGGGCGGTAATCAGTATTATTAATGCTTTCACTAATCAACTTGTAACTAATAAACAATCGTTTAAATGGCGGTATAAAGGTTAGATGGGGAAAATTTTAATGACGAATATACCTTATTGCAAACTTTTGTATTGGGAGAAGCTGCATCATTCCTTTAATACTAGTTTAGAATACATGAAGTCATAACACCGTATATAAACCATATAAACCATTCTATGTATATCAGATACCGCTTCTTTTACTAAGAAAATCAACCAGCTATATATATCAGTTGTTTAACAAGTTGCCTTGACAATTGTAAATAACCAAGTACTAAAAAATTTCCACAATACAATCAACGACATCAATCATTGGTGCATGAAATCCTCAAGACTGCATCTGTTGAAGATAACCAGCACTATAATTAGGTTTCAGTCTGCATTTGGGGTACAGATGGCATTACGAGCTCTGTTAAACCAAGATTCGCAGGCGATTTTTATAACTAAAGAACTAGCTAAAAAATTGCTAATGCAGATCTTTTTTAGTGATTTATCACTTGGTGGTCTTATTGAAAGAAAAACCGATCACCCACAGCCCAAAATACAACACTGGGTTGGGTTTTGGCTGGAAGAACTCTACAAGTTACCAAGAATTTGTCTACAATTATGGATTTCCAATCGTGCTGTAATATTTCCAATCAGTTGAAATAATTTTGGCGAATAGACGAAATAAGAACTAAAGTTTGTTCAGGCAGATTCGGGTGAACAATGAAGAAACGTATTTTCAACGATCCTGAAAAACCAATCAGTAAGTTTTGGTTACATAAGGTTACCTATGGTACAACGAGTGTTCTTTACTTGGCCATAAAGAAATTAAAGCAGTTACCTTCCGACGAAAAAGAAAGATTTCCACTGACACATAAAAGTGTTCAGCATGAGATGTAAGGCGCAATCATTATAAACAGAATTAGTTAAGCTTCTCAAATGGAGTGGTTTTGAGTAGTGGACATATATGACAATGGTATAGTAAAAATTCTTGGCAAAAAATTCTTGCTGAAACTATATCAAAAAACGATACAAAATGGTATTTTATTCCACTCGGATTTCTTCACTTTATGGGAAACGGTTTATAGGAAATAGATGTAAAATTTATTAAGTTCTATCTTCGAAAAATCATTGGCATAACAGAAAATGAACACAGTACTTACACAAATTGAGGATGTCCTAAATTCAAGACCATTATGTCTCATCACAAATGTTTCATATAATCTAACTTATCTGACACCAGTTCATTTCCTAATAGATGATGCTATTAACTCGATTTCTAAACCATCTAAAGATTATGTAAGTCGTTTACAATGACACCAAAAATTAATGCACAAAGAACGGGAAATAGAAATGGGCGATCTGGTTTACTAAAATATGAAAATATTTTACCATCTAAATGGCAATTGGCAAAGCTATTAGAAAAACTATCTGGGCCAGTCGATTTAACTCAAGTCATATAACGCAATTCAAAACAATCAATTTTTCCGTTATTTCACGTCAAAAACAAATTTTGTAATTTTCCAATGCAAA
This sequence comes from Tipula confusa, assembly GCA_963556175.1. Taxonomy (NCBI): domain Eukaryota; kingdom Metazoa; phylum Arthropoda; class Insecta; order Diptera; family Tipulidae; genus Tipula; species Tipula confusa. Next base: position 11,634 of record CAUVYK010000201.1, on the reverse strand, counting down.
ATTATTGTATAGAAGTTTCATATCTATAGAAATTCTTATCTGTGGCAAAACTTAAATTATATTGGAATAAATTGAAAACTGTACATTTAGATAATATTTTTCGAACTATTTCTTACGAGTATCCAACAAAACTTCTGAATTTTATAGAGTTATCAATAAAGCGTTGTTCAATATAGGGCTAGTAAATCTATCAAACCGAAAGAAATTGCAAATAAATTGGATAACTTTTTTTTTAATATTATAGTCGTGTATTTGTAGTTTTGACTATAGAACGTGTGTTACTAATTTGAGCAAGGCATTCGGTACTGAAAATCATGAATTACTTATTACCAAATTGATATACGGCATGGACCAGCAATGGCCTGTATACATCTTGTCTTATTATTATAATATGATATAGCCACACCATAATATATATATATATATATATATATATATATATATATATATATATATATATATATATATATATATATATATATATATATATATATATATATATATATACATATATATATATATATATATATATATATATATATATATGCATTACAAAAATAACGATTTATGGATTAAATATATTTTATGAGAAACCATTGGCCCTACTCGATACTATACAGTAACGAGTGAAAGTATATCATCGAACGTGAACATTTTATCAATATATATATTGTATTATATTTAGTAAAAACTTTCAACGAACGGAAAAAAATATTACCATGAAAAATTAACTGTGTCGAATATCTACAATTCGATATGAACTTGAACTCACTGCGGTACGAGATCGAATGCTTTGTTTAAAAAAATCTGCACTTTAAATGAAATACCATGCTGATCTAATCGTGAACAACATTCCAATTCTTAAAACACTTTCACTAACTGAAACGCCCTTATCAAGGTAACTCATTCCAGATATAAATATATATATATATAGATCGAACCAAAATTAAATAATTTGGGTGGCATATATCTTCGAGGCACTATAAATATATCAATCAATCATATATATGTGGCTATTACATAATTTACTAAACTAAACTAACAAAAAATTACTTGTTGTCCCCTAAAATCATGTTTTGTTGAACCGTATGCGCGCATAACAACGAAAAGTGAAATGATTTTTTTTTGTGTCTGAGATACTTTAAACTGGGTTTCCAACATAACTACATATTATACATAATTATCCAAAGTTGTTGTTATTCAATTATATCTATGGTCAAATATTACACCATATTACACACAGTTTAAATCAGAACAAAGGAACTATATTTGTAATTTACATGCCGAGATAATTGCTATATGGAATTATCATTTAAGGGTGCGGAGTTTGTGCCAGCAACATAAAATAGTGCACAGTTCGTATATTTTAAAGTATTGCATACGATGATATCCAGTTCACGCACAAAACATAAAAAAAAAAAATTTAAATTTTCCACAAAAAAAAAAAGTTTTACCACAAGGTCACACAAAGCAGTAGAATACAATTTTCTTCCGAGTTTTACAAAACAACTTTCCATTTTATAACATAATAATAAAACAAACACACTTCAAGGTTAAAACCAAATTATTTGCCGCCCAAATATTTATGATCATATTATTAGCACACTGTACACATACCAATTTTAATCCAATCATTTTTCTCACTTTTTAACTATTTTTTTTTTTTCACTTTTAATAATTCTATGACTTTATTATACAACAGTGTCCAACCATCAACTGAAATGTCTTAATCCCCCGTTTATGCTTTTATACTTCGAAAGTTATGTGCAATTTTTTTTTTTAATTTTTTTTTTTTTGTAACCTTCCAATTGCATATTAATTGAAAAAAAAATGAGTTAGTTATAGTTTTTCTTGTGTACATAGGTATGTATAGTACAAACAAACGGTTTCTAGGGTATGTAGAGGGAGATTAAGATTAAAAAAAAAATTATAAAAAATTTTAAAACTTTCAAAATAATATTGTAATAAGTCTATGTATGTACCGATATCGTTATGAATTTATGTTGCATAATTTACCGGATGTTTAACTAACTTAAGCCGATATACCCTATGCACACATGTTATATCCAGGAAATTTCTTTATATCATACCATATACGAATATTTTCAAGTTCATCATGTACATCGTGTAAATCTTTTTATTTGCTGCATAACCTTAACGTCAATGTCGACTTGAAAAGACCCCTCGAAGACAATGAGGGTGTACAAAAATAATGTCGGTGCTAACAACTTTTATATCGTCACTCGATACCAGATTTAATTCATGGAAATTTACTTTCACTCCCCAATCGTCGTGGTAAATTATTTTGTTGTATTTTTATATCACCTAACAACCATAAATTCCAGTATATGACAAAAATTGTACACGGTACATGGAAGTTATAAAACAAATTCAATTGAACGAGTCTCGCCGCGTCCGTTAACACTATATTCCAAGGTGATTCGAATTTACTATTAATATTTCTTACATTTATTAAGTCTCATGTACCTATATATAAGAAATATGGTTATTATTTACAATATTTTATTGTTCCGTTATGATTAATAACTCGAGAGATAGATTATCTTGTTCTAATGGTTTTTGATTTAGTAAATTACTCATGCCCGTTCTTATTGTGAATGTATAGGTGTTTAACAAACTAAGTGTTATAATATTAACAGGCGTGATACCGGAATTCGAATTTAAAAGTGAAAGTTACGGATTCTAAGAGAGCTTTTTTTGTGGGGATTCCTGGAGTCCAAAAGGATCTTCATGCCTGATCCAACTTTAAAAAATAAGAGAAGGAGCTGGATTTCCTGGTGGATAAAATCACAAGCGCCTATAACTTGTCCTTGGACACTGTCCTGGTGGTCCAGGGATTTGGGAATCCTTCGTATAGGGTGTAGGAAAGCATTCAACAGAGCAAAACGCTCTAGGGAAGCTCAGGATTGGGACTCGTATAAGGAGCACCTTAAAAAGTATAAAAAGGAATTAAGGAAGGCGCAGAGGAGGTCTTGGATACTATTCTGTGATAAAATGGAAGGTGTTTCGGAGACTTCGCGCCTCAGGAAAATCTTATCTACGAGACCAACGAGCCCTAGTTACTTAATTAAACCAGATGGGCTGTGGACAACGTCTAGTGGAGAATCATTGGCGCTCCTGTTGGAAACGTATTTCCCAGGTAGTGTGGCTGTGTCGACGGAGCTTGGTAGGAAGAAATCATGTGCAAAAACTGGATCCTATGGGCACTAAACGAATTTAGACCCTATAAATCGGCAGGCCCGGACGGTATCATTCCAGGGGAATTGCAAAAACACTCGTCGAGCATTCTCCCATGGCTGGAAGTGATCTTCAGGGGGTGTTTAAAGCTGAATTATATTCCTAGAAAATGGACGGAGGTTAGGGTGATTTTTATCCCGAAAACGAGGAAGAATTCACAGGCCTACTCAAAGGACCTAAGACCTATAACTCTACCATCCTTTCTGTTAAAAACATTGGAAAAACTAATTGATGTGTACATATATGCAAAAATAAAACCCAGTAGTTGGGCGACTTCTCAGCATGCGTACTGGAAAGGAAGATATGTGGACACGGCTCTGCATTCCCTGGTGCCAACAATTGAGAAACCAATCCACTGGAAAGAGCACTGTATGGTAGCCTTCCTCGATATAGAGGGCGCCTTTAACAATGTCAGGACAGAGGCAGTTCAGGAAGGACTGTCTTTCTTAGATGTGGACTACCCCTTAAGGAGGTTGATGAATCAGATGCAGAATGCAGGATTGTTAACGCGAAAATAGGGGAAACCACCATTAGGAGGCGAGTAGTTAGAGGAACTCCGCAAGGAGATGTCCTATCACCATTTCTCTGGAACATAGTATTCAATGGATTACTTTTGGAACTGGAGAGGGAGGGAATAGGGGTGATAGCGTATGTAGATAACGTAGCGATGGTGATCTCGGGTAGGTACCTAAGCACGATTAGGGAAGTGGGCTAGCAAATGTGGGCTTGGTATAAATCCATCCAAAACAGAGCTTGTACTGTTCACCAAGAAATATAAAATTCGGTTGGTCGCCCCTCCTACCTTAAAAGGCACGGCACTGGCCTTTACTGATAAGGCAAAATTTCTCGACATAATTTTAGACAGCTAAATTGGAAGTTCAATATTTTAGAGAGAGTAAAAAAGTCTACCATGTCTTTGTACTCATGTAGGAACGAACGCCGTCGGTAAGAGATGGGGTCTAAAACCAGAGCTGGTACACTAGCTCTTCACCGCTGTAGTCAAACCGATTCTGATGTATGGGGTGAGTGTGTGGTGGCCAGCACTAGGCAAGAGAACTTATAAAAATATGATAGAGAAGGTACAAAGAACGCCCTGCTTGCTTATAAGCGGGGCACTGAGAACAACCCTTACACGTGCTCTGGAGGCTATGCTCTAACTTCTTTCTGTCGAAATCTTTGGTAAGCAGAGAGCGGCTACTACGGCTGCACGACTCTCTGCCGTGTTTGAGTAGAGACTTAAGGAAGACTTGGCGAATAGTGACTACACAATACCGATTGTATGCTTTGAAAAAGGCTTCCGAACTCTTATCCGGTCAAGGTAATCCTAAGGGAACAGGTCAACAACAGAAACTGGAAGTATACAATTCTACACTGATGGCTCCAAGCTAGACGGCAAAGTCGGAGCTGGAGTCTATTGTGACAAATTAAATGTGAATATAACCGTTCGTCTTCCTGGTCACTGCAGTGTGTACCAGGCAGAGGTGGTAGCGATTGAGGAACCGCTGACTTAGTTAATGCATAACCAATGATGGCATAAAACCGTAACATGCAATGTAGCGTGGCAATTCTGGTTCAAACTGAACTTAAAGCGCTCCAAAACACTACTATCCCTACGTAGACCTGATTTAAGTATAGTCGTGAGGATGCTCACAGAACACTGCCTTAATGGGGAGCATGCGAGGAGGCTTGTGTCAATGGCAAATGACTTCTGTAGAAGTTGTATGGATGAGGAGGAGGCAGAGACTGTGAGCCACTTCCTCTGCTCATGCCCAGCGCTAGCTTACAGGAGGTACAAACATCTGGGCAAGTATTGTTCCGACAGTCCTATGGATCTCGAGAACTAAAATGTGCGAGATATCTTACGCTACATAAATAGCCCTGAATGGTTCCAATGAAGGTGAAAGGGAAGTAGGATCCTTTGGTATCACAATGAACCGTCACCGGTTTAAGTGTGCGTTAGCAGCCACTCTAACCTAACCTAATGTTTTTAGTCAGTTAAACGGTTATTTCATTTTATTTTAGTGTTAAATATTGTTTTTAAATCTAATTTATAAAGTGAGACATTTCCACTACCTCTTGCTCTTGATAAATGATGGTCGGAAATAATATTTTTTGTGCATAAACAGTTTAATACAAATGTCTGAAAATGCTGCCCCATTTGGAGAATCTTAAACTCAGGCAACCAGACGACTTCCATTCGTCGAACAAGACTGGCCAAGAATCCAGACTCAAAATGAGAATTTATTCATAAAGGAATACCACAAATTAGGACTAATTGGAATGCATACCGGAAGTGATTGATCATTTAAATAAAATCTGCTAGTTGGACCACAGATACATAGCAGGATCTTGCAGACCGGTACAATAATTTTCAGACAGGTATTAATTACACTACCGCACAGAGTTTTAAGTTGATTTTATGGAGAGAAAACCCAACTGATGAAATTCAAGAATATCGATGGTTTACCGTTACAAATGACAACACACTAACAACATACTTTTCGACTTGCATGTTGAAATAGATCGATGATGAGAATTTCGCAATAGTAGCGAAATAGGATCGAGAGTAACTTCTATAGTTCTATACGAATACGACATAATAACGATAACCTGATACAGGAAATATCACAGGTAATGAACGCACCAGGATTTAATCTATGTAAATAAACTGTCTAACTGTTTAACTGACGAAGAAGTTGGAATCAACAAGGCCAAACTAATTAAAATAGACAAAGATATTTTTACATATAGGGTCACACTAAACGAAGTTCCAGCTCTCACCGAACGATGGATGTTGTGAGAATCATCGAGGCTATTTGACCCTCAAGGCTGATTAGCCTCCTACAATTAAACCATTTTAAGGTGATGGAAAACACGTTTACACGAAACCTTGTCTTCAAGAGACAATAGTTCGATGAATAATTCTTGGATGAATATCTCTACATGTGGTAGCAGACGACATAGAAAAATGAACAGACAAATCTTGATCGATTCAGACGAGACCAAGTTTCTGAAGGTACTATAGGAAGAGGTGAAAATGATATTAAGCAATATGCCTTGAAGACACTAACGTACGGAATAAGGCATACAATAATTATTTATAGTACTACCATCATAAGAAAAAAACAGTTTACCCATTGATGTTCCAGATGTCGGGTCGATCGAATATCGTCAAAATTTTGTATAAATATATGACATTTAGGCGATTATTCATATAAAAATATTTTGATTATTTTAAAACGATATCAGTGGCGACATCTAACACGTCAATGGGCTAACAAACCATGACAGTACTATGTGTTTTTATATTATGAACAGTACCAGCTTGGTTTTTGTCTGCAAGATGTATGCAACCGGGCTGCACTAGAAAACATAAGTCAGTATACCATAGCAGCTGCAACCATTCGGATAGACATGAGTACGTGGACGATTTGATGACAGGAGCGAATGATGAAGAGGATTTTACTTCTCAGTTCGCCGAACAGACATCATACTATACGATATGCACTTAGGGTGGTTGTCCTCCATAACAATACAGACTTTACGTAGGATGAATTGTACAGCAGGTTGATATCATTTGGCAACGAGATAGAGGTAATCGAAAAAGTGCACGTTATTATGTTTAGTAACGAAATTGAATTGCATGTTTTTTCCGATGCCGGTGCATTGGCATATAGTGGATCAATTATTGCTAAAACAAAAATTTAGTTTTACGGTAGCACCTGCTAAATAATTAACGATATTTATCTGGTTTAAGAAAATCAATTACCAAGTGCCGTATGTAATAAATTTCGACCTTTATATTAACCACAATCCACAGCAAAAATGAGGTCAATTTTCACACAAGATTCTCAGAACATATTGCACTTTCCACATTATGTGGGGACCTGTAATGGAAAACATGCACTAATTAAATTTTTTTAATAATCGGTCTCCATGTTTTAATTATAAACAAATCTGCACTGTGGTAATGACAGCTGCGGTGATGCAAACGTTAAATTTATTACAATTGACAAGAGGGTCAATAGGAAGATTTAGCAGTGGAACAGTTAGTATATTACTCTAGCCAAAAAATTAGCAACAATAGTTTACAATGTCCACCACCTGCGTAATATTAAGAATTTCGACTATCTCGGGTACCACTGAGAGTCGAATTTGCAATAGGAATATTAACATCGCGATCTTGCGACTTTCGATAAGATTTTAAAATTTTAAAGTGTCGATCTTAATTATTTAAGAAATCTATGAATTCAAAGAACCGTAAATAAGGAAGTAGAAAAAATCTCTCTCAACCACAAAACTATACTTATTGACACTTTATCGCTGATCTAATAAACATTTCTGCAATAGAAGGACTTAGAAATCTGAAGCGATATATAGTCAAAAAGAGAGGCCAAACGAAAAATTTAATGATTTCTAAAATTCAATTTTATCTTGATCTCTAAAAAATCTTGATCTTTACAAAATTGACTGCCTGTTACACAGACCAAGCTAGTTAATAGATTTGTTCGATTTAAATAACAAAACTCAACATTCAATTATTTCAGGTGAGTCAAAGGTGGCTTTGAGCAAACAGCTGTACCTGTAGTTGCTCATAGAGTTCAACATACCATCAAAGTGACCAAAGACCTAATTACTTTTCTCCTAATTTATCAAATACTTATTATCCTGAAAGTTTCTAAAAGTTGTAAAATGATACTAATAGATCCTAAAGTGTATTTTTATAACCATTCTGCTACAATTAAAACTGCAAATGGAAAGTGTGAGCAAATAAATTGACATGTTACTGTTCCCATTGTACATTTGACAACAAATTATCTAAAATTACATTTAGCAATTAGAAATTTGTATCAGAAACTATATCTAGTCATAGGTTTCTGGTAATTACTTAAAATAAAAATAGTATGTGATTCACTTCTTTTGCCAAAAGGAAGCTCAGGAAGGAAAATTATTGCTTTCAAGCAATAATTTTCTTCTTGATTTCCGTTTGGACCAAGCAGCACACATTACTAAAATACTTCATTGATTTTAGGAGCTCTGCGACTCTTATAACTTTAAAAAGGTTTCGGGAAATAGAAGTTATTCCAACGTGCAGTCCATTTTCCCAAAAAGTGTCGGATTGCGAAAAGTTTTTCAAAACAAATTTTCAACGAAACACTAACTACTTAACTAAAGTTGGAATGAGATGATGAGCTGGCTGATGACATCTTGATAGTGTGGAATCAGCGCCAGAGTGAACTTTCCCAATTTAAGAACCTTAAAATAAAAAGACACATAAATGGAAAGGAAATGCAAAGGCATGGCTTCTGTGACGCAAGCGAACGCGCCTATTCAGCAGTGATCCAACGCGCCTATTCAGCAGTGATTCCTAGCCTGGAATTAAGTAGGGCTCAACTTCTATAGCAAAATTGCTTAATAAAGTAAAGAAAACTTTAGGTGCAGATATATCATTATATGGTTGGATGGATTCGACAATTGTCTAAGCTTGATTATTTGATCATGCAACAAAGTCGAAAACGTTTGTAGCCAACCGTGTATCGGCAATGCAGGAAGAGCAATACCTAGAAACCATTGGAATCATGTAAAATCAGCTAGTAATCCAGCAGACTACGCTTCTAGAGGAATTTTACCATCAAAGCTTTTAAAAATGCATCAATGGTGACATGGACCATCATGGCTTAACCAGCCAGAACATTTTTGTCCGATTATCAAGCCACCTAACAAAAACCGACAAACTTTCATCACTTACACCATTTCTTGAAGAAAATGGTTTACTACGTGTTTGTGGCAGATTAGAATGATAATTTCCGTCATTCATAAGAAATATCTCCATCCAAGTCCCACCCATACATCCCATCTTATCCGGCAAGTTTATTGAATCGTGAGCGGTAGAGCAACCATCAAAAATGAGTTGAGAAAGTGTATCCAGTGCTTCAAAAACAGAGCAAATAGAACAACACAACTTATGGGAAATCTACCCTACATTCGAGTAACACCCGCAAGACCTATTTCAAGTTGCGGTATTGATTATGCAGGGCCTATACTTTTAGCCAGCAAAAAGGGTTGTGGAGCAATATTAGTTAAAGTATATATTGCTATTTTTGTGTGTATGGTAACCATAAGGCTCTGCATATTGAGACAGTTACAGACTTTAAAACAGATGCCTTCATTGCAGCACTCAAAACATTTTCAGTGAGAAGGAATGTTCCGAGTAATATATATAAGGATAATGTCTGCTCCACATTTTGGCGGATTGTGGAAAGCCGCCGTAAAGTTCGTAAAAACACATCTCAATCGAGTAACTGGCAATTGCCACCTAAAATTCTTAGAAATGGCTACCCTACACTGCCAAATCGAAGAAATACTAAACTCACGACCGCTTTGTCCAATGTCGGAGGATGACGATTCCTTCAAAGCGTTAACGCCAGCATATTTTTAATGGAATCGTCAGTATCATCGATACTCAAGCATAATCTGGGCTAAGTGTCGATATCCCGATTATCTCGCTGGCAGCAAGTTAGCCAACGAGCATTAAATTTTTGGAAAAGTTTCCACTAAGATTACCTAAACACCCTACAAGAAGCACCGAGTAAAACAGCTCGACCTGCAAGGTTTTATTTTTGTATTGATGAATAGAGCAACTATATACAACAATAGATTGACCTTCAATTTTTCGTCGCTGTTTCAATTGTTAAAGGTCCTAGATAGTACGTAGAAGGCTACTCTTTTACCATCTTCACCGATCACGCGAATTTTTGGCGTTTCGTGTACATGCACTTTCCCATTAGCCAAATGTATTTATATGAATGCAATGCTGATTTTCATATACATGTAGATTACGATTCCATTTACTCTCAAGATTCAGATTACCTTATTCAACAAATAAAAATAAATGCTTAGATTTATTTTTATCGTAATTCCGAACCTAATCTTACTGAAAAATATATGGTCAAAAACCCTTTCATTCCTACTCTGCTGGAACTCGCAAAACACCATCTTTATTCAGAAATAGATTCAACGGTTTTTGTGAGCTTTTCCTGATTTTTCTGGAAACATAAAATCTCAGCTGAGAAAAACTTGCTCTACAGGTATCTTAAAATGATAATTTCTACCTGACTGATTTCTTCTCGTGCCAATGAACAATACCGATAACCACGGAATTAACCACTGGCGTAAACCACGACAATATACGGCAATTTACTGGCATCAGAATTCCTTAAATTTAAAGCGAAGCATGATCCATCGATTTGGAAGTGGATCATTCTAATTTATATCTTGTAGTTATAGGTTTTCGAACAGTATTTTATTTGGCGACAGACTAATCTGACAGATTAGTATTTTTTTATTATAATTTTATCAGAGAATTTTATCAGGATTCTACTTTAGACCCAACAGTTTAATGGATTCGTCTTCTGTTTTTATCAATGAAAAGCTACAATAGCTGGAGTCGATCTTGCCTCATACGGCTATTGGTACCCCACTTTCAAAGCTTAAATTGTGATGAGTTAAACATTTTGAAGCCCTCTTTCAATCTTGATTAATAAATCTTTTTGTTTGCTTCCGGATTGAATAATTACAGCAGCTATCGGATATCTATTAATATTTTCCGTCACTACCATTAAGATGATTGATGCATTTTGTGGCCATATAAATGCGGCTGAAACCGTACCTTAGGTAAACGGCTGTAATGCCTACTGATTATAGGCGTAATAGGCTTTATATCACCGGACATAACGTAACGGTCGCTGCGGAATCTCAATAACATGCTTAATAGAGATGATTAAATGGTTGGCCATGTCATTAATAAATCATTTAATGGTCACTAATTTTACTATACAAATTTGCCATCACCATTTTTTATGGTTGTTGTTTGATTCTAGTAACTTACAACAGTAACTTTACCTGCAATTGTTCAAAGTTCAACATACCATCAAAGAGTTCAACAACCTATAATTTGAATCCTCCTATACTAACAAGTATTTATTTACCTATAACCTCCAAAGATACTAATAGATTCTTGACATGTTGCATTTAGATCCTAATCTTAATCAGGAACGACAACTTTGCATAAATTTCTTAATAGCTATTTATGATATAAGTGTTAAAAGTGAACTTTTACTTTGTGAGGAGGGAAGTTTGTCTCGCTTTACGTCGTGTCCCACCCCTTCGAACAAAATAAATTTTAACACGTATATCATACAATATTTTTTTACAAATACCGTTAAAAGCCTAATTAAAGGCGCGAAAAGGTGCAAAATTAGTAGAAATTAATACAAAGTTTGCACTTTGCTTATAAATTTATTTCTATACAGCAAGCATTGCTTAGTTGTTTTGAAATATAAAAATAGCAAGCGTTGCTTAATAATTATCGTTTAT
>CAUVYK010000200.1:2500-15000 GCA_963556175.1 Tipula confusa | reverse complement strand
AGTGCAAAATATAATTTTTGTTTCGTTTTTTTTGTAGAAATGTTATGTACTTTGAATTTAGAGGAGTATGGACAGTGCGAAATATAATTTTTTGTTTCGATTTTTACTGTAGTCAAATTCACTAACACATTCACCAAATAGTAGTCATAATATGTTTTACTTAGCCAAGCTTCATGGCTTGTATAATATACAATAGTGTTGGTTTTGCTTTACTACAAGCCGTCTTGTAACTTTCGTTGACACACATCATCATGTATTTTTGAAATGTATTAGTGAAAATATATACTTTAGATGTATTAGTAACTATCAAAACTCCATATAAAATTAATAAAAAAAATTGTAAACGCATGCGCATTATTTGATTTTATTGTTTATTTCTTTTACACAATATTCGCTATCATATCCCGATACGATTTTCTACTTACAATACAATCAAAGTATATATTTTTGTATAGCATGAGTATGCAAACAATACGGCTTGTAGTAAAGAGGGTTTTGGTTACTATACATTTACTAATACATAGGATCCGCCATTTTTTTCAATTTTATACGGTCTGTACTATAGTGGTATTGCTTATATATTTAATGAATATTTATTTTTAGATTCGAAAAATTAATCCAATAATATTTATAATTTTTTTTAAATTTATTACGACACTATTATCAAAATATTTCAATAATATCAAAATTTTATTTAATTTTTTAACCTCAAAATTTTAGTTGTTACCACAACGAAAATAAAAATCAAATGAATTTAGCTATAAAAAAAATAAACAAAAATTTTATGCGTGTGTGCGAGAAATATTTTCTCGTCCAAACACAATTTTTATGTGCATGTGTTGTTTTGCAGCAATTTTCAACCATAAAAAGTATTCCAATTTTATATTTTTTCGCTTTGCTGCCATAATTATGGCGACAAAACGAAAAAAATACAAAATAATTTTGTATGCACAGCGTGCAGCAAAAGTTGTCCTTCTCACTCGTACAAAAGTTGAATTTGTATTTTTATCTCATGTTTTTCGTACATATAAAATTGTTTCATCGTGGAAATAACTCTTAACCCAATGCTTAAATAAACAAAAAAGTGCTATACATGGCATACATAGATCAGCCAGTAGATGTCGTTTAAAATAAACAATTTTTTTTTCAAATTTTTCCTTACTAAAAGTAAAATAATAAATGCTACTTTTACAATTATTTTTATTTTTGAATCAGTTTTTCAATGAACATATAGTTATAATAGGAGAATTCGAGAGCATTTTAATTTTATAAAATTTGTGTCAGAGTTCGGCATTACTTGATGAGTTTGATGAGCATTCTTCACTGTGTTAACATTTGAAAATCTTTTATTTAGTTTAGTTTTGGTTTCTGTATTTTCTAGTTTGCTTACATAACCAAAATTAATAGATTTTATGTTGCTTTTATCTTTACACCATTTAAAAAATCCTTCTGCAGTTTTAAAAAGGCTCTCGTCAATACTTTTCAAGGAAGCCGTTCTAGAAATTCTCTTAATGGTACCTCCAACACCATTTGATGGTCCCTTTCCGTGGCTTGTGGCGAAGAACTTCCATTCGCAGTCGATGGTGAAATCATGTTAATGGAAGTTGATATTGGCAAAGTTGTTCTTGTTCTTAAACTGCGATACAGCTTCATCCGAGCTGGATACTCCGACTCATTTCTTTGAGAAAATTTATAAATTTAGTTTGAAATCCATATACAGCTACTGCATCATGTGTTTCCTCTTCTGAAACTATTGCATAGGAAAGTATGCTCATTTCATCTGCTGATGATTTGTAGTACGCTACGATTGGGAATAAAGTTGCTTGCCGTTTATAATAATGCGCTGCTTGTATTTCATTTTGTGTTATAATCTTATAATTCTCAGAAAAATCCAAAATCGCAACATATTCCCCAACTTGCAGATTATTTTTTACGTGATTTAGGTAATTAGATTGTTGTTGAACGATATAATCGTGTTTACGCAATGCTGCTAGACCAAGCAGCATTGCGTAAACACGATTATATTTTATCATTGAGTTTGATAAAATTTCGACGATTTCATCAATTAAAGATGTAATTTTTTCCAATTTATACGTCTTCTCATCAGGCTTCCAATAGCTGTATGTTACATCATCCAGCTCTGCAGCTTTTGCGGCGGCTTTAATTTCTTTCAGAAAATTATCCACAAGCACATTGCATTCTTCACATTTACAGCAGTCCCACATCACAGCAGTCCCACATCAAATTTTCACAGGATACTTTTTTTAACAGTTCTCTTTCATTCTTCATAACAGGATCCAATCGTAAAATTATTGTTATAAATGGGCATAACAAATTGTTATTCTGCTGAATAATACACACACATTCATTATGTCTTCCGGCCTTTCCAGCTAATATACATTCTTTTAATCGAAGCTCCACAAATTTAGAGATTCCAACGTTTTCAGTTGAATTTTTTTCCAGAAAATTCTGAAATGCCTCAGATAAATTACACAAAACAAGTAGCTTCTGCTTTTGAATCCGCTCCCCATTAGCATCACGAAACTACAACTTCATTTAATTGGTATAATTTAAGGCCGCATTTTTTTACAAATTCTTTCATTTATTATTTCACGATTTAAAAAAAAAAATTTTATTAGCTTCTTCAGCTAATTTTTTACTAACAGCTATAGATTTTTGTCACAAATTTTTGTGATTTTCCCAATTAAAAGCATTGCAGCATTGTGGATTAACCATCTTGTATTTTAACTTCAATATTTCACTGAACCACTTGCGATCGTTGAAAACGATTAGCAATAATGGTTATGTCTCTCTGATAGAGTACAAAATTCAAGTTCCGAACCAAACTGTGTTTTCAGTCCAAAGTTCTAATATTAGAATATGATAAGTCTTAACATAAAAGAAGTACAATAAAATAATATAGAAAGTTTATTAAATAGCTAGTAATTCAACTTATTTTAGAATATAAGAAAGGCTCGGAGAATAATCAGAAATCGAATTTTGACCATATTTATGAATGGTACATCAATTCAACATTAAGCCTATATCACTGATTATTCGAAAAATAATTATACACAGTGTTAAATTTTTTTTATTTTGTGGAATTTTGAATTTTAAATCATCCAACCATTTTTTAAATAAATACAATTCGATAAGTTTTAACAATATTTATTGGTTGATTTTCTCTACTATAAATACTTTTAGTTTTCCTTTTATTTAAAAAAAATTAATTTTTCTTGATGTAATTTTCTTTTTGTAATAATTTTGTTTTATCATAACTTACTAATTTAGTTTTCCTAATGCCACTTTCATGAAAAAATTCTTCAGAATTTTTTCAGTAATATTTCTTCGGCAAAACATGACGGAATTAAATATTGTTTATCTTTTTTAGTAAATTCCGAAAGTGTATACCAACTTAAAATTGAATTTTATTATTTATTACTAAAAAATTACTAAAAAAAGATAAACAACATATAATCCCGTCATGTTTTGCCGAAGAAATATTACTGAAGAATTCTGCAGAATTTTTATATGAAAGCGGTTTAAAAGCAGGATATATATATATTTTAAGTTTACTGGGTTTCTTTGGCGTAAACGGCCTACAGTGGTATTCTTGACGTAACACACGGGATAAACGGGATCGATTAAATGCAGCAATAGTTTAATTTTTAAATTGGTAACCACGGGTCGATTTTTGTTCCGTGAAAAGTATTTTCAGTAAGAAGTTTTCTTTTCTGATTGTTTTTTTTCACCTTTTATGTATGACAAATACATTTTAAGATTAAATTGTTTTATTTTAAACAGAAAATTCAACATTTGTAATTTATTAAACCGACATTAAGGAGAGAATATTATCAATTATGATACCATAAGCCGTTGACGGAGACGTTAGTTTACTTGAAATTGGTGCTCAACAAAAAATTGTAAGATAACCAAATCAAATATTTGAAACGTCATTTTGAATAAGGGTCGTTAACCACGGTTGTAAGGGGTACCCACTATCCTCAATAGCCAAAAGGTTTCGCTCTATACATTTGTATATTTTAATTGTTAAATTTCCTTTAAGTTGGTGCGACGCCATATATATATGGCATCATGAGACGTCCCTCCAAACCTCGTATTAACATTTATAATTAAAACAATTTGCACATTATTACTTTTTCTAATAACATTACCTTTTCTGCATTAGTACACGTGCTCGATACTACTTACGGGTACACAAATCAGTATGTGTGTTCCGTTAAATAAACCAATAACATCAGGAAAATTTGAAATCTTGCAGAATTGTTCTTTCGATTGAATTATTTCTTGACTCGTAGTAAACCGCACATATTCAGAGGCTACAGAATTGACAGCTTCATCTATTTTCGTAATTATCCAACTAACTGAAGTTTAAAACTTTGTTGCCATGACGTCTTGCCCAACAGAGCGTTGAAACCGCCTGCCCGAAAAATCTAAGAACACATAAAACTTTTAAATTATACAGAATTGCGAACATCTGTTCGATTACATTAAATAAAGGTAGTAGTTTGTTTATAAGATCGATACAAATTGGTTTAGGAAACCTATATAAATCTATATATTCATATTGTCTCTCAAGCGTCTCCTTATAATCCGAATATTCTGCCTAAAAAATAGAATTAAATTTTAATTATTGTATATAAATCCTATAGAATTCACTCAACTAATATTCAAATATTATAAAATATTCGAACACTTTTAATTTATGGATTTCTCCAATGATTGTGTTTATTCATATTTTTTGTGCAATTACCTTTGATGATTTCTTCAGCGTCTCATTATAATGAGTTGAATTGATAAACTCATCTTTTAAGGGTTTTTTGAAAGATTTTATTTCAATGTACATTAGACATTAGAGTTAAACCGGAAGTCAAACAGTGCTCGCATCTGCAACATTCACAATAATTTAAGCAATAGTTCGACCAGCAAAGTTTAATATTGGATTATGAAATTAACATAACAATGAGAAACTAGAACGAATTAACACTGCCATGATAGCACGAAATACAAAAAATGGAAGAGCAAGCTTAGTTCATAACATCGGAAATAATTTCCAAACTCCCGAACTCCCGAGAACAAACAAATCAAAACACAGCATATATGATAAAGACTTCACCTATGATTTCCATACTCAAATTGAACAAAATTTAACTTTTAATAAAAAGAGTTGTGGGGGTTTGGAGTTCGGAAATTGTTTATGATGTTATGAACTCAGCTTTAAGATGTTGTAAAGCAGAATAAAAGAGTTCAAAGCACTGCGGAAAAGAGTTCTTCGAACACCAAAGATATTCCTCAACGCAGAATCGTTTTAAGAGAACCAATTACTAGTAGCCAGAGAGTCCGCAATTGAGAGCTTCGTTGATGTAATGTTGGCGTTTATATTCAAGGCAGCGGTTGACCACAAGCCGTACACGCTGAAGAAAAGAGCCACGAAAGAGTTATCAGGGAACTGGAGTTAGGATAGAGACAGTCTCATACAATGATTTTGCAAGACACTTAAAGAATCTTAACTTCAAGTTTTGGAACGAATAATTACCAAAGCAATTGTACCAGACAAGCTTACTGCAATGCTCCTGTAAATTGTTTGATTAAATTAACAGTAGACTCATTTATCACTGCAGTTAGAGTTTATCAGTTAAATTTTATTTTAACCAACTGCTAGAAGAAGGACAATGAATGAAATATTGGAAAGACTTCAGTCAGTTCAAGATTCTAGCATAATAGATGCAGTTGGCCCAGTCAGGTGCTAGTTGAAATGCTTTACATATCAACAACCATGACTGCTTCCAAAAAACTGTTTCTGGACGATACATAAGGAAAGCACCATTTCATCACAGACTTAGCAGAAAAGTGTATGACAAAGAGTGGATCAATTTACCCCGCTCGACTTATGAAATTAAGGGCTGATCCAAACAAAACTGATCATTGAAGTTAGTTGTTGCAAAATAATGCAGATGGGCTAGGAAAAATAGCAATCTGCAACGGAAGCACTGTAACAAAAATTGACGGGGTGAATTAATAGAAAACTAAAGAAATGATGAACATTTATATATCACTATCAAAGTAAATCGCAACTGAAAATACTACTGTGCAAAGTTAGAACCAAATTACAATCATTAAAAAAAGGGGAGTAGTTTCTGATACGACTTTGGGAATCGGCTGACAGGAAAAATCGTAGAATAGAGGAAATGTTCGACAAAACATTGGAATAACATCTACAGAAAGATGTGAATGACTCCCAAAGTCTATCCAATCAGTTCATCCGACTTCACACTCCATTTATAACCCAAATATGAAAATTAAAAAACCCAAATATGAAAACTAAAATTAATGAAAAACGACGTCTACAGTACGACTGAGTTAACCTATGAACGAGTACAAACCTGTCGCTCAGACTTGTACCCAAATTAAAATGTGCTAAAACTCATTTTTAAATTGATTTGACTATTTAAAAACTAATATATTTGATACGAATATTTATTTTGACGGAGAATATCCAGTTTTTGTTTATAATATTGTCTTTTGTGCATATTTTTGCTAAGTCCTTTGACAAAAAAAAAATTGAGAATATCGAAGAGGTGAATATCATTCACATTTCTTTTGTCATCGTTTTTGGCTTGTAAATTGTCGCGACGCGTTAAAACACAACAGATTAAAAACAACCAAAAACTCACCTTAGATTTATACCGAAAATAAATGGATTTTTAAATTTTTTAACTTTCTTATCATTTCGTCTCAGGCTACCGTTTCTTCGGCAACAGAAAAAAGTTTTCAAATAATATGTGAGTGTTATCTTAAAAAAAACGTCTTTGTAGAGATTGATCACACAAATAGAACATCAATATATCTTAAAATGAAAAACAAATAAAAAAAAATAAATTAAATTGATATAAAATAATTTAATACAAAAACTTCGTTTTAAGATTTCTTACGACTAAAGAAAGGTACCGACAATTTGTGTTGGAAGCTTTTTAAAACGGGCTTTTATAAAAAAAATATCTACACCAAGATGTCGTTACTTGATAAAAAAAAATATTTATGCATATGTCACTAAGTTCACACTGACATCAGAATAAACAAAAGACATAAAACCTTAGACAAGAAATAATCAAACGTCAAGTGAGGAAATTTTCAAGGGTAAAAGAAAAAGATTATAATAAAACCAGGGTCACAATTAGAAATTTACTATTTGATTATAATGAAGTTGGTTGCTAAATAAAAAATCAATTTAATAATTCTTTTTTTTTGTGATGGTATAGCAATTAAATATTTTAGTAGATATATGTATTTTAATATTAAAAAAAGTTTTATGGTTTCTTTTTAGGACAGTAGCTTACTTGAGTATACTCATTTCCACACTTCCCAAGAGGAAGAGTACTTAGCGCATTTTTTTAGCGTGGTATTCCCAGTAGGTATAATCCAATTGGATTGAAACTAGAAAAATAGGGAAACTTGAGATTTTAGCCTACATACTATGGAAATGGAGTAATGAGACAAATTTGTTCCTTTTTGATAGCTTTGATGAACAGTAATCATTTCCATAGACAAAAGCTCAACATATAAACGAAGTGCTAATGAGCTCCATGACCCATCAGGACATAAACACATCATGCATTTTATATTAATTGTATATGATTAGGCAATTTTATCATTTTATTATTCATATTTCTAAAACTATTTCATGTTTATTATTATCATAAGAAGCATATTTGTAATCATTTCATGATACATATTTATTTTAAGTTGGAATGAACAAAATTTAAAATCAGAATTGAAGCATAATCCCGTTTATAAACGCGAAATACAGATTAAAAATTAAAATTAGTTTGGTTTAATTCAACAACCAAAAAAAAGGCCGTAGAAACCACGACAAAACTCCGTATGTATTATATTTTGAAAATCATAAAATTAGTGAGAAATTTAATAGCGTTTTCCCAAACTAATAATACAATTCGGTCCTGGAATAGTACACTATATTCAAAATAATGAGACCGTATACAAAAAATGTGTGTACAGTTGATTACGATTTTAGGGGCCACAAAAATAACATAATTATTTTTTAAAATCTTTAATTTTTTTGACTTAAAACTTAATTTTGTCTTTACTAATCACTTGATTACAATCACAACATATATTTAATGTAATTTATTAATTAACTTACTTATGAAACGAAATTCCTTCTACTTTATTGAGTTTAGAATTCCGACAATTGTTGACCAAACACTTAATTTTTTTAATTTTGATACACGATAGTATTAAGTTAATGATTTTTTAGCACAAATTTATTATTTTTAATAAGTTTTAATTAATTTTATCAATGTTTTTTCTAAAAAAACAAACCCAAACCAAGCTTTGTTTTGAATTAGCGAAAAAAAATTTTTTTTTTTTATTGTTTATATTCAAATCGTTGAATAAGACATACAATTTTTTAAATATCCGTCCCTCTCCAACCAATTACGCGTGAAATGGAAGATTTACTATGGAAAAAATATTTGTGACAAATCTATATCTCTTATACGTCTATGAAAATAAACAAAAAAATTGACATTGTTAGTTTTTAAAAAGTGTCCAAACTTCGTATTGATCTAATATTATTTTAATTAATCATAATTAATTATTTCTAAATATTAAAAATAGTATTATTCGAATAATAAGCTAAATGTTGAATCATACGTATGATGGCAAAATAAGTGTAACTGTGTAAATCGGAGAAATCAAAAAAAATGTCGACCATTACACATTGGAAAAATTGATTTTTCGTCAAAATATTGCCCAAACGTTGAAAAATAATTAGATAGTTACATTAAGTAATAAATAAAACTAGTATTGTATATCTTTAAAAATCATGCCGAGCACTTTGCTATTCGTTATAAATAACGAGGGAAGGGTTTATGCACTGTCAACGGGAAATTCAGCGTTTCGAGAGTTTTTATATTTAGGTCTAGAATTTAAAAAAGTTTCGGCTGTATCACATTTTATGTGGGCTATCGGAGGTGATCGACAAGTGTATGTGCATGTTCATGGATTAGATATACCAATCCGCGTTAAAGAAGAGTCGTATGAAAATGAGCGATGGCTACCTTTGGAAGGGTTTTCACAGCGATTACTCCCGACAGATCGTTTTAAATTTTCATCGATTGATGGTAGTGTTAATCGTGATATCGATAAAATTCGTCTTCCTTCAATGGCATGGCAATGGGAAGGGGAGTGGCATTTGAATTGCACTCTAGATGGACAGCCACTAGATCATGATGGTTGGTCGTATGCTGTTGATTTTCCAGCCAAGTATCATCCGAAAAAACAATGGAATTCTTGTGTTCGACGAAGAAAATGGGTCAGATTTCGTCGGTATAGTGCATTGAACTCGTGGTGTGCTGTAGCACCCCTTCACAAAGATCCGACCCAAGAACCGTTTATTGATGTAGCAATTGGTGGAAATAATGTGCCTGGCGCCCCACAAACAACTCTTCTTGTTTGGGCAATTACTGCTCATGGTCGTGTAATGTTTCGTACAGGTGTCAGTACTAATTCACCCGAAGGATTGCGTTGGACTGCAATTCCAACACCATCTGGAACTGAGGTTAGTCAAATAAGTGTTGGGCCAACGGGATTGGTTTGGGCTTGTTTATTCAACGGCCGTGCTATTGTTCGTACAAAAGTTACTAAAGACTCTTTAACTGGAGAAGCGTGGCTTGAAGTAAAACCACCTGGTACTGGATTGAAAATTATGCAAATTTCGGTAGGCACCAATGCCGTATGGTGTGTTACACATGATAACCATGTTTGGTTTAGACGAGGCGTTAAAAGCGAAACAGCTGGCATAAGTGAAGATGCAGCAATAGGAAGTGGTTGGGTTGAAATGATTGGAAATATCTCGAACATTTCGGTAGCAGCGAACGATCAAGTTTTTGCTATCGGTTCCGAAGATCGTTCTTTATACTATCGATCTGGTGTTTCTAGTTCCGATTTGACTGGTAAAAAATGGCGTCAAATACAATGTCCCATGCAGTTAAGTCGAACTTCAAGTGAAGCTTCATTCACATCAAAAAGAAGTGGAAATGCTTCCCCATCACAGAAGCATCGCAGTTTGAGTAGTTTACTTAAAAATCCAAACCAGGAAAGGACGAACTCATTACTAGACAATGATGAAGAACAGTCACGTTCTGCACCCACGGTCAATTTGAAGCATAAACCCGAATTGTGGAAAAAACCTATAGATACACCAAAAACTCTTACTAAACCTGGAAGCTTAGTCGAAAAGAATGAAAAACCAAATTCGACCGAACAAATTGCATGTAGTGCTCCTGTATTCGAAATATCAGGAAAGCACTTTGAAACTCAACTAAAAAATCCAAATGCATGGAGCCCTGTTCGAAGTGTTGGATCAATCGTTGGAACCGAGGCTCATCCTGAATCCGATTCGGTTGTTTTTGATGCCGATTATTCACGTGATTCAGGTGTATTTGCCGAAGATGATGATCAAGGGGGATCTCAATATTGGGCCGATTGTGATGTTATTTGGACTTGTTGTACAGCAGGAGCTGTACATATTGATTCTAATCAACTGCCAAATTGGTTTAACGATAATTTTCAGAATTCAACTATGCATATGGAATTATCTCAACCGTGGCGAATAGAAATTCTCGAAAAGTTAAAAGATCGATTGCGTTCAAATGAATTCGATCATTTCGAAAAGGCAATCGAAATGTCATCTTGGACTAAAACAGGCGAGGCAAAGGTTTCTAAGCCCGGTGAGCAGTTTGAAGAGTGTGTAATTGAATTGGAATGGGTGAGCTCCACGAGTAATGGCCTTGATTCAGGAACATTTACAATATTAACACCAGATGGTATTACAACAAAAATTCAATTTTCATTGTCAGAAATTACTGAGGTGATGTGTTGCAGTGAACCAGGAAGTCCACGACTTGCCATTCATGTACCTCGTCTTCCGCTTGGTACATCACCGATAAAATTACAATTTAACGGTGATACGGAATTGGAAGATTGGCTAGCACATTTAACTTCGGGTAAATATTTTTAAGATGTGGTTTTAACTTACGTTTTGATAAATCTTTTAAATTTCAGTGTGTTGCCAAATGAATGAAGTGCACGGAAAACCGTCGAAAAATTCAATTTGGACCACAACAAATTTGGGTGATGTATTCGTATTTGATCCGTGCAATTTACAAGATCAGCAATTTTCGGTTAATTCAAAATCATTTGAACAAGAAATTGATGTATCTGCTGCGGATACTCCTTACGAGACACCGATTAGTAATGGGTAAAATATATAAGAAATATGGAAGTTATCCTATATTTTAAATGAACTTTTACTATTTAAGGATGTCATCTGGTAGTGAACTAGAAATTACAGGCTGTGTATATGATGACGCTCATCAAATTCGATTCGATTTGCTTGCACATCCGACAATTAAGCCACGCCACAAAATGGAGTATAATCGCCATATATTGTTGCACGTTAATCCAAGATTTCCAGAAAATGTAACTGTACTAAATTCAATGGAAAATTCTATGTGGCTGAACGAGATCCGTTTCGATAAAATGGGATTTGCACAGGGTGGCGAATTTAAACTAGTTGTGTTGTGTGAGTCGTTTGGATTTAAAATCATTGTGAACGACGAAGAGTTGGGCGTGTTTAAACATCGTGCGTCTCCCGAAGGTGTGTCGAAACTATTCATAAGTGGTAAGGTAAAACTATTCAAAATAGTTTACCGCTGTCGAAACGTTATTATACCATTGCGTGATATTTTCTGGCGTCAAATGGGAGGACATTTGAGACGAGTTGAATCTTGTGCACAAGATGTGACATGGGGCATTGGTTATGATAGTACGGCTTGGGTATATACCGGAGGATGGGGTGGTGCATTTCTCAAGGGTATGGGGCAATCGCCGACCGGAATCAATCCAATGTGCGACACACATAATTATTATGTGTATGAGAACCAAAGATGGAACCCACTATCGGGATATACTTCAACGGGTTTACCAACTGATCGCCATATGTGGAGTGATGCTAGTGGCAAACATAAGCGAAGTAAGGATCATACAAAATTGTTATCTATGCATTGGCAATGGGTTTCGGAATGGTTAATAGATTTTAATACACCGGGTGGCGTCGATCGGGATGGTTGGCAATATGCTATAGATTTTCCAGCGACATACCATGGGAAAAAGAACTTTACCGACTATGTACGTCGAAGACGATGGTATAGAAAGTGTCGTTTGAGTACTACGGGGCCGTGGCAGGAATTAGGAAGTTCGAAAATTATTGACGTTTCCCTTCAACCTGAAGATTCTAGTGCTGATTGCAGTATAACTGTTTGGGCGGTCGCCATTAACGGAGATGTTCTTATTCGGCGTGGTGTTTCACAATCTACTCCAGCTGGCGTTTTGTGGGAGCATATTGCATCGGAACAACCTCTACTTTCTATAACATGTGCTCCGGATGGTAAAGTTTG
>CAUVYK010000199.1:0-19801 GCA_963556175.1 Tipula confusa | reverse complement strand
GTTTTTAGATAATTAAGAACTTTAATAATATTATCTTATAAAGATTGTAAAAAAAATATTGAATTTGTAAATTCATAGGATAAAATATTCAACCTTTAATTCTTCTATAGATGTTCGGATTCAAATTTTAACAATTATCAGGATATGTTCCACAAAAGCTTGAAGATCATGTTATAACATGTTAATGGAAGGTTGGATTGTTACATATTTCATACACTCTGTTAATTATCAGATTCAACTATCCATAACAACAAGAAGTTTAAATCTTATAAATGTATTGAAACGGCTGTAAGAACATAATAAAAAGGGAGTAGGTATGATGAAATTCTATTATTATTAAGTGCAGGATTTTAAAACGGGTGAATATAAGATGAAAATATTTGAACTATAATATAGCGCATAAGGACAAAATATATATTGATCAAATATCCTTTTTAAAATACTAGAACATAATAATCACGAAAAGCGTTTACAGTGTTCCAAGCATACCTTTAACAATCTTTAAAATTATACACATAGATTTAACATAGAGGGAAATACATTCTCCGATCCCTATATAATAATACAATCATCCATTTATGTACACTGGTTTGTTTTAACCGAAAAACAAAAACTTTCAAAATTAACGATCTATATATTGCATTAATAAAATATTCATATTTCACAGCTTGTTTTAAACATTGTCGTTACAATATTTCAGAATTTGCGATAAAACAAAAATGATTGAAACATACCGTATTGTTTTGATGTGTTGTGTTTCACCATTACATATAGTTGAAAATCGTTAACAAAATTTATTTATTTCATATACAGTGAATATCGGTTAAGCGGGAATTCACGGGACTGTCAAAATTTGTCCCTCTTATCCGATTTTCCCGCTTAAGCGGTTTCTATTTTAAATTAAATGTAAATTCAATTTAAATTAAATATAAATTAAATATACATTAATATGTAATATTTTAATTACAGGAAAAATTACCAAATAAGTTTATTAATAGACATTCTTTTTTAAAAGATTAAAAGCAAATTTCGTTTTTGGATTTTTCTTCCTTCTAAATACTTGGTCCTAAGATCGTTTTCAATTTTTTCTACAAATTTAAAAGAATTAGGTTGTTTTCAAGGCCAGAATAATAATCTCTTAACATTTTTAATGTATCAATTGCATCCAAGGTCGTATATTTTCCAAGATTCCCACTAAATTCCTCGTTTTCATCCTCACTATTTAGTTCTACTTTTATTTCAGCTTCATCTTCTAATAATTCATTTTCAATGCTTAAATTTAAATCAACATCGATATAGTTTTCCAATTCTTTATTTGTCGCAAATAAATTATCCGTTTCATGTAGCAATTTATCAATTAACATCTTAATTTCTGGGATTAAAAAACTTTCATCATCTCCGGAAAGAATTTTGGAGTGTTGATACACATTAATTATCGTGGATGTTTTAACTGAGTTCCAAGCATTTGTAATAGCATAAAGTGCTTCAAGAATTGTAAATGAAAATTGTTGTTGTTTGTCATATGCTTGAAGAAGCTTTGTCAATAATATTCGCCTGTAAAAATATTTAAAATTTTTAATTATTCCCTGATCAAGTGGTTGAAGAACACTTGTAGTGTTTGCTAGCAGGAATACTAATTTAATATTCGATAGTGTTGTAATTTTTGGATGGGACCACAATTATCAAGTAAAAGAATTATCCTTCTATTAGTTATTCTTAGTTCTCTGTCCCAATCCAATAAAAACTTAGTAAAAATTGAGCTTGTCATCCATGCCTTTTTATTGGATTCATAGTTAAACATTTTTATATTTTGGGTTTTAAAACATCTTGGATTTAAACTCTTGCCGATTATCAAACACTTTTTTTCTCGCCACAGGCACTAACTGTTAGTAACACTGTTATCCTTTCTTTTGAAAGTTTCCCACCAATGCATATTTCGGCTTTAAATCTAAGAGTTGATGCTGGTATACACTTGTAAAATAGGCCTGTTTCGTCAGTATTAAAAATGTCATTATCTTCATATCCTTTTCTCAGCTCCGGCCATTTTTTCTGAAGCCAATCATCAACATCTTCTAATTTAACATCGCCAGCTTCACCTGGTTTAGTACCAGAAACGATATTATGTCTCGTTTTAAATCTTTGAATCCAGCCATCGCCACAAGTAAAATTTCCAATACCCAAATTCAACCCAATTCTCGAAGCTTTTTCTTGCAATAAAAAAGTAGGAACAGTTAATTTATCTTTAATTGTTTGTTTGAACTATGTTATTAATAGCTTATCTAGTTCGTCATATTTTGATATCTTAACTTTTTTGATATTTTTATTGCTGCTTGCATGTGCTATGAGAATATTTTCTCTGTTTTTCAATATGCGACTGACTGTTGAACTAATTGCAATGCCTCTATTCACAATACTGCTTTGGTTTGTTGTTTTTTCTATCTCGTGTATTATTTCGATTTTTTCGTCCAGTGTTAGATTTTTCATGTTTGAATTTTTTTTCATATGGGTGAAAAAATTTAAAAATATGCAACGCTTAAACGATTTTATATATTGATAATTTGTACAAAAAAAAATATTTTATACAATTAAGTCCCGTTTAACCGATATTTCCCACTTAACCGATTCCCGCTTAACCGATATTCACTGTATAACAAATAACATATAAGAATTCAACTGGTAATATAGTCAATTTCAATTGCCATTATTTGAGGTGCAAATGACGCACAAAACTCTGTTTTGTGCGTCATTTGCAAGCTTCCTTTCGTAAAAAATATAATAAAAATGTTGAAATTTAACAAAAACATAAAGTTAATGTATTAGATATTTAATAAAAATCAAATTTAAGTAATTAATAATAAATATAAACTGAAATGAATTGGAATTTAATAAAATCTAACGGAATAAGTGCACTTGCTACCCAAGGGTTCTATTTTCAAAAATGGCGGTATTTTTATATTGTTCAAATATTTAATCATATTCCACATGGAATAAATAAAAACAAAATAATTTTATTAATTACTGTCGTAACAGTTCAATCAAAGAATCCCATACTTTGGTCGTTTTAACGCCTCCATATAATCTCAAATATTTTTAAGAGATTGTTGCCTTTATTCGATTTCTTACCTTAATTGTTTTTTTCATTCAGACCAGTTCCTTCAATAGCATTAGTATGCTTTCCATCCGAATTTCTGAATGAAATTGAATGGTTAACCTAATGATCTTCACATAAAGCCTTTTTTTAAATAATTAATACCCTTTACAACCATCATTTATTACGATTGATTCAGGTTTGACATATTTTAAAATTATAGTGTTTAAAGTCACTGCATCTCTTTTCTCTACGACGACTGAAAAAGACTTTCTTTCCGACATGAATTCGTCCATTCCGAAAACCCAGGCATCCTCTATATCAGGGATGGCAAATTGGCGGCACGCGTGCCAAACGTGGCATGCGAGAAATTTTTAATGGCCCGCAAAATAATTCGATGTATCCATAAATACATTATTTTAAAAACTAGAATGAGATATGTCATTAGTTCTTTAAAAATAGTTTTTATTGTATTTTGCAATGTTAAAATATAAATATTACGATTAATAGGTTGCAACAATATGAACTATTTCAGTGTAACAGAATAGTAATCTATGATATATTTCAGCGTTTAAATAAATAATATTTAATTAATTAATTCACTAAACGGCATATAGATTTTCAAATTCTTTTTTCCACATAATGTGCCTAAGTAGAATTACGATTTCAGACATACAAACCCATGCTGAAAAGCTTCTTAAAAACATTTTTTGTTTGGTTTGCGATGCATAACTGTCATAATGCTAAACTTCAGCGATGAACAAAACCCCATTCATTATTTATGTCGTTTCAATCGCCTTCTAATTATTTGGCTGATACACATATATATAACAGAAACCTAAGATCTGTTTGTTGTATTGTAATCTAGTTATCATTTGCGATGGTAAATAACGGATATGTGGTGTTGTTGTTTTTATTATTATTGCTGTTTTACATGAGTTTTTTGGTGTCCGGACAATTCCGCCACTTTTTTAATTCTTAACTAAATTTATATCAAAACTAAGTTTTGATATTAATTTAGTTAAGAATTAAAAAAGTGGCGGAATTGTATAAATAAACTTATTAGAAATTAAAAGTTAATAAAAAAGCAAATCAACTAATCGAAACACAAAATCCAACCCCCTTTTTTCAGGAATTTAATTCAAAAAGTTAATCAAATTTATCTCCATGTTAACATATCTCATTTTCCTTGGGAAAGATTCTCCACTTAAAATTCTTAAATATTTTTGGTAAATGACTTCTTCTTCTTCCTTTATTTTCTCAATAAGCAAATGAAAATTATAACGAGATGTTCCAAACGTCGATTTAAATGCAAGATGCCATGCTTCAATAGCATTATTTGTTTTTGGAACTTCGATCTGTAGAGTTTCCAGAGCATGCCATATACTAGTGTTATATCTTGCTGAATTGATAGAAACGAAAGTTGAATAAAAGTAAGAATATACTTGTAATAATGCATCTGGAAAATTTGCACAATTTTTTAACAATTCGAAAGTTTCATTGACAAAAATTTCATCTACAAACGCAAGACAAGACAACGCTTTAACAAATTTCTTAAACGTTGGATCGGTTTTGTATCTTGTAAACAAACCAAGCTCTTTAATTTTCCTTTGTATAGCTTGGCCCAGGTGAAAGGAACACCCCGAGATTTTTGCGGTTGGAAATACCTGAGTAAGAGCATTAATAGAGGCAAGTTCATAGTCAGTTTTAATTGCAATTGGATTTAAACTTGGAAAAAGTGTTTTAATAGTTCTGAGAAGTTGGATGTAGGTTGATTCAAAATTGTTTTTTAAAATACAAAACAACGAAGGAAATACATGCGTGTTTTTAATAAAAGAAATCGTATAGAGTTGATAGTACGGTTTAGGTACAACCTCAAATGTACCATCAACACACCATATTTGATTATCTTCAAGTGCATTTATGGCTGATTCTGTACCAAAAATTAAAAAATTTTTATTAATTTCAAGATTTCGGAAATTATCTGGTCCGAATTGATATAGCAACTGATTTCTAAAACTAAATGAAATATTTTGGCTCAACTTAAGCGATGGAAATATATAAGGTGGTGGATTTATTGTACCGCACCTATGCCTTCTAAGCATTTTGCAGAGGTTTTCCGTATCCCCAACATTTTGAATTGTAGAAATGTTATCGCCCCGCAAAGTGGAAGATACAATTGCCCTTGGTGCACCATTTGTAAAACTCATTAGAGATTTCATTTGTGCTCGTTTTTCTTTTTTTTCAACTTCATTGGGCGTTGAATTATGGTTGTGATGTCTTTTTAGCTGAAAAGTTTCCGAATTTTGTCTGTATGCAATGCAGCTTACACCAGAAGCTAAGCAAGTTTCTACAACACATCGCCAATTGACGGAATTTCTGTTTATTTTACGTATTCTGAAAATATAATTCTCATGGACAAACAAATCTTTTCTTTTTTCACTTTGAATTATTTACCCATGAAAAAAGTGGCGGAATTGTCCGGGCGCCGAGTTTTTTGTATCTAACTTTAATAAATAATTATAATAAAAATAAAAATAACATAATTGATTTAAATAAAAAAATATTGTACTTTCTGTAATAGAATTTAAAATTTATGTTTGCTGCCCATCGAATGCTACCAACAAAAAAACAAAAACCACAAGATGTTCGAAGTTTTTTACCATCTTGGACTGTTGATTATGGGTTTGTTAAAGATCTAGATAAAAGTCGTTGTCGTATTTGCTCTAAAATTATTATATGTAGAACATCTTCTATCAAACGACGTTTTAATATCACCCATAAAGAAATTTCTGATAAAAATGTTGATGAAATAAAAGAGTTAATTTCTCAACGATTAAAGGTGAATGAAAATCAATCAAATTTGTTATATATATTTGTGAAAAATTTCAATATTGTGACAGAAGCTAGTTTTGAAATCTCCTATTTGATGGCCAAACATTTGAAATCAGTTTATGGTTAAGAGTTTTTCAAATCTGTAATGTTAAAGGCGTCCCCGAGTTTGTTTCGAGACTTTAACGATAGTGGAAAAATTATTGAAAGAATTCAAGAATTACAGCTAAGCAGAAACACGGTTAAAGAAGGGATCTTAAAAATGTGTGTTAACATTTCTGATCAACTCCAGATTGATATTAAAAATTTCGATTTTTTCTCAATTTGCATTGATGAAACAGTTGATATTAATTATTTTTGTCGATTGGCGATTTTTGTACGTTATCCAAAAGATAGAAATGCACGAAGAACTTTTAAAACTAGCAAATATTCCGGGAAGAACAAGAGGTACAGATATTTGTGAAGTTGTCTCCGTTGAATTAAAAAAACTTAACATTAATATAAAAAAGATTGTTTCAATTACAATTGATGGAACACCCAATATGATTGGACCGATAATTGGTTTTGTTAATTTATTTCAGAATCATGTTGGTCGTTCGATAAAAGGAGTTTACTGAATTATTCATATACAGGTGCCGTGTTTAAAAATTGGTACTACTGATTTAAACGAAATATCGGAAAAGGTTAATAAAATTATAAATTTTATAATTTCACGCGACATGAAGAAAGACAATTCAAAAAAACTTTTAAATAATGTAAATTCTGAATAAGGTGGTTTGTTGATGTGTATTAGTGTCCGTAACTAACCAGGGCAATATCCTTAGAAAAATCTGTAGATTGTTTGGAAGAAATACGTTTATTTTTACGTGAATATAATAATAACGATTTTAAAGAACTCTATGAAAAGAACCGGCTAACAAAAATGATGTTTTTCCGGATATAACATCACATTAAAACATTCTTAACAAAAAATTATAGGGTCAGGTAAAGACAATTGATGTTATGTAAGGATTAATAAAAGGTTTCAAATCAAATTAGAAACATTTGTTAGGGATACCAAATTTGCAAAATTTGAATTTTTCCCAAAGCTCAAAAAAATATTGGGTGAAACACAAGGTATTGAAAAATTAAATTTGAATTCACATATTAATTTGCAATAGTCCTTGATTGTATAAAACAACAGTTTTCAAATAGGTTTAAAGATTAATAAAAAATTGAAAATTATCCAGACTTATTTGTTATGCAAGATTTCCACAATGACGTCCTTAAATGGATGCAATTAAAATTTCGAATCCAAGAATATCGACTTGCAATCTAATTCTATTTGGACAGAAAAATTTGTAAATATGCGAAAAATATTGAAGAGTTGGGAGGCTATCGACTGTTAAAAATGGAGAATCTGAATGTCGCATTTAAAACACTATATTGAAAGTGTGACAGCATTCCAGATGCCTTTGATTCTGTTAGAAAATTGACAATTTCATTGTTAACTATTTTTTCTTCTATGTATGCTCGTGAAAGTCTTTTTTTTACATTGAATTATTTACATTCAAATGCTAGGAACAGGCTGTCAGAAAAACATTCGGCAGCGTGCATCACCTTGAAATCTGCAATATGTCAACCCGATATTAAAAATCCTGCAAATACCATGAAACAAAAAATATCTAACCAAAAATAGGGTAGATCCGGGTTTCCGTGGGGTTTTCCTTATTCCGTGGGTTTTAAAATTTTGAATAAAATAAAAAAGAAATAAACTTAAAAGACATTGTAATAGAATAATAGATTTCTCCAAGTTTCGTATGTTTTTCTTTGATCAATAGGTTTTTAAAATTTAAGCAAACAAATTTATTAATCTACAAAATATTGTAGTAAAATAATGAGATTATTAAATCTTAACCGTTTAGGTAGACTGTACTCCCATAAAAATTGAATAAGATATTCAGATTGGTTTTCAATTGATATACAACGCCTTTTTCGTAAAAAATACTTTGATCTCGACCAAAGACCCTCTATATTTTGAGTATGAATAGAAGAATCATTTGGATCGACAAAGTTAAGACCGTGATTAACGGATTGATGCGTCATTTCAGGCAATAATCGTAGAGCTTTTTCGTAGGCCCGCCATTTATCTGTAATAATATTCGAGCCTGGAAGTACGTTTTCTGTAACCACTCTTGTCATTGTATCAGCATTTCTACTTGTTACTGGAACTATAAAACATTTCCTGCTTCTACGTTCCAGTCCCCCTACGTACCATTGGCCATTATTTAGTCTTCCCCTGTTGTATTTTCTTTTAAAGAATAGGCTTTCATCTATTTCCACGATTTTCCTTAATCCATTTTCATCCATTTTCATCCATTCCACCGATTCTTTCTCTATTATTGAAAACATAAAAACATATTGCTTCACGAGCTAAATCAGAAATGTTACGTACATGATCAGGATCTCTATTGATTTCATATGAAATATCCTTAAACGATTCTCCTTTCATATATTTATAAAATATTAGCATAATTTCTTTAAATTTATATTTAAAAGACTCAAATAAACTACCTTTCCAGACAGAAGTTGAATAGGTACAAGGTCTCTTGCAACGCCATCTAAATCCATCAACAACTGACAGATCTTTTACGTAAGACAATTTGGGCCTTTCTTCACAGATTTCACACCTTTGGCTGTTACTGATCCATTTACATTTTGCTAAGAATTCATTTCCTGTTCGATCATAATTAAATGTAGTGAAAATAAAAATTTATGTTATGTTTGAGGATAATATGTCTTCATTTGAATATAAAAACTCGTCATTAATAATTTGGTGTTGTCTGATACGCGGCATGTATAAATTATTTTTTTTTTATATAATAAAAAATATTTATTTTAAAACCCACGGAATAAGGAAAAACCCACGGAAACCCGGATCTACCAAAAATAGTATATTGTAATATAAAGGATATCAAGTCATATATTATTTCGTAATTCGTACTGTCGCATTATATTGTATAAATACCATTACAAAACGTGCATATTACTAATTTTTTATATCAAATAATTAAGATAATATCCCTGGTTCAAAGCTGTCTAACTGGGTCAATTTTCGTGCCCAGTTAGACAGCCTTATAGATTTATAAATGATTAAACATAAAATATATTAAATATTTTTTTAGGTTGAACTTTACTATGATACCCCCGGGTTCTACCCTGCTTGGAACAGATTTATTTTATTTTTTTCGTTAGGTTTATTTTATTTTAAACCTGTTCCAAAAGGGATCGAACTCGGGGTTTCAAAGTAAAGTAAAACCTTTTTTTGATCACAGGAACGAAACAAATTCAATACGAGAGACAACTGCACCAAGAATATTCATTTCAATCGAAGAATCGTTGAAATACTTAACAGAAGAAGAACTTACTGAAAGAAATAAAAATGTCAAACATGTAATACACTAATAATTTTAACACAATATGAAATGTATGTTTTTGGTGCATGTTTTCGATGCAATAATATGGAATGTCGAAAAAGAAAATCAGTATTTAAACATAGGAAGATATGTACGTCTAAAATCCCGCTTAATGAAAAATTATTGGCAATAGATGAGATTTTGAATGATGATTATGAGAAAATAATTTTACAGGATTGTAAGATTTCAAAAAAGAGTTTACAAAAAATAAAATTAGAAGTCAATCATTTTTTAGCATAAAAACCCCTTGTTAACTTAAATAATGTTGAGTGTGAGTATAGTATACAAATAGGTGTGACGGTAATTTATAAAGGAACTTCAATAACAAATCCCTCTAGCATGTATGATGATATAGCAGAATGTACTTGGGCTGTTGGAATGATTGAAGAGGGAACAATGCTTATGGTTATCGAAATAGTACCAAATAGAAAAATTGTACCCCTGCAAAAAATAATTGAAAAATACGTTTATGCAGGTACATTAATCATTTCAGATGGCTATCCATCTTATACTGCTGTATTTGTAATTTATTGTGCAACCATGCGATAGTTAACCATACAATTGGGTTCAAAAATTAAAAGGGTATCAAACCAACAACATTAAAAACCTATGGTCACAATTGAAATAGATTGAAAAGAAGAGGTTGGGTGTGAAAAAATGTTATATGGAAAAGTTTTTAAGAGAGTTTACATACAAATATTGATTTTTAAGCCAGGGTGATTGCAAAAATGTTGGGAAGGTTTGGTATGAGATTTTGAATTTTATGATTGAAAATTAACCTTAAATAAATTTATTTATTTAAAGTTATTTTCTATTTTTTTATAATGTAATTTTCTACATAAAGGGCCCGCTTGAAGTGACCCATTAAGGCAGCCTTGTACCATATCCCTTATATATATTGGCACGTGAAAATTTTATAGATCGAATATTGTTTTATTTTGGCACATTGTTCCAATTCTATTTCCCATCCCTGATTTATAGCATTACATTGATCAGATTAATTTACTATGTTTTCCTTTTTTTCTATTAGCAATTAAAAAAGGTAGATTGCAATAATGGGGGGGGGTAAATAATAAATAATTAATTAAATTTTAATTTTTATTTAACTACTAAACGAACTACATAATCAAATATTTCAATACTATTAATCATATTTAGGCTCCTATTTATTATAAAATTCTTAGTATGCATTTTAAAATCATCCACTCCTAGTTCCATAGGTATTTTGTTCCACAAATCTCTCCAAAACCTTTTAATTGTATTGTTGTGTAAGGTTACATCATCCGCAGATACAAACTCCACTGAATGATTGATTATGTTGTGTACATATCCCAAGCCACTTGATGATTTATATCATCTCCATCCATCAGTAATTACTCTTGTAATTCTCTCGACATTGCTTCTTATCAATCTCGATAAAAATGCCGAATTTCTCACTGTTGTTATCTCAAAAAAACGTCATTTGTTTCTCTACAAAGACCAGCAAAAATCCAATATGGTTCACCAACCAGCCTTCTACCAATTTTTCTCTTGTTTGAAAAAAGGTGAGCCTCCTCAACTACAACCTTAAGACCAACCCCTCCTAATTTCTGTTAACCCTGGTAGTTTCGTACATCGTGCTTATTATTTTACGTATTTTTTTATTGTACGTTACAACTGTAGCATCTGATACTTCAACATGTGCTTTGGTTTCCTCGACTGTAAACCTTAAGGCGTAACAATAAATAAATTTGAAAAAAATTATAGAGCGTCTACTGCCCTTAAAAAACGACAAATACAGAGTTAAATCGTTTTCTGCGGGTTTTATTATTGCATCGAGAAACGCACGAAAATTCACGTCTTTGCTTACTATCATCTATTGAAGATGTATAGCCACAAATTAAACATATATTAAGTGGTGAGTTTATTAATCGCAATTCCAATGCGTATAAATATGCTTTTTATTCATCAATTTTTCGTTTTATATATTTAAAATAGTCAAGGGTTAACAAATTAATTATTTATTATTTACCCCCCATTATTAGCATGCTACCGAACTTCCTATAAAATGTTCAATAAACACATAAAAATATGAATCCTACGTTTTTATGTAATCATCTTGTTCTGAATAAAAAAACTGATAAGTTTATTTTGATGATGAGTCATTTTGAACGTTAGTATATTTTAAATAAAAATAAGTTTTGAAATTTCACGACATTTTAGGAACGACTTCTAACAAGCAATACGCTCTAGACTTTAACAAAAAATATAAAAAATTTTAAACAAGGTATTGTTTACTTAATGTGTGATTCTAAAACAACTTCGAAAGGAGGAACTAGTATCATGGTATAGATGCTAGATGACGACGAGTTTGGGAAGTTGCCGAAAGCTACAGTTTGTTACATTCGGTATTTGAAAATATACATGTTCCCATATAAAACTATATCCATTAAAGGCCTTGAAGATTCTGAAGTGGAAATTTAGAATTAATTAGATATTGAACGAAAATATGTTTCCGAAATTTTTAGCAAAATTATTACCTAAATAGATTGAGTTCCTTTGCTCGAACCGGCGAAAAGGCGTGAGAAGACTCGGTAATGTGGTTGAAGTTTATGAAACTAATATTGTTTCTCGCAAATATAACATAGAAAGAATAAATAAAACAGTGAGATATTGGATTGTGAGAATTTTTGTGGAAATATTCGTCAAATATGACAATAGTAGCAAGAAGAACTATTAAATACTTAATAGTTCTGTTTCTAATAATGTGAGTTTAGGATCTTACGATTCACAGTGATGAGGTGAGAGGGTATAATAGTCTTGTTATTTCTGGGTTTAAACACAAAATCGTATTGACAAAATGAAATTAGTGGCTCGTCTATTCAATGTGCATACCTGAAACATCGAGAGTATTTGAAAGTCGTTAAAAAAATTCACCAATCGCGAATACTTTTGAGTACATAGAAAAAACGTCTATTGATTCGTATGGGAAAAATCACAGTTTAAAAACATCAGAAAAAAGATTTGATTTTTATTTAATAAATAAATTATTTAAATTCATTTTTAAGAAATGCTAACAGCCATTTAAAACGACTCATCGCTGTTTATAGCATAGGATCATTGATTATGAATGGTATTGCAAAAGTTACTCCTTAATAATGCAATCTAACAAGTTTAAACCTCATATATCCCAGCAAAAGCCACTATAACCTCTTTGGCAAGTGCCCAGACAATACTGTTACGTCTTATGACCGGATAAATCTATGTATTTTTCGAAATTGAACTTTTAAAAACAAACAATGTTTTATAAGACGAATTCGAAAACGGCTGAAATATATAAATATAGAACACGCTGTAAACATACACCGAAAAACAAATTGATACAGAAGTTTTTTTATCCGTTAACAACCAATTTATCAAAATTATTTATCATATTTGAAAAAAACAACCTCAAAATAACATATACAATATAGAGTTTAACTTGAACATTAAATAGACCACATTAGAACACATTTAATCGCTATTAGAAGAAAACATCATGATTTGCTGCAACCTTCTTCTGGTTGTGTTCATTGAATTCTTTTGTTTTCATGCTCTTTGAATAACAATGCGATCTACGGCTAGCTGCTATAATATACAAACAACGTGTGTATATTTAAAGTTTCACGTATACATCATATTTATTACCAAATCCTCTAAATATACAAATTATTCAATTATAACTATAAATAATGTTTACATAATTTACGACAATCAACAAATATATGGCAACTGTGATAAACACTACATCGAAAAGTCATGTGGGCGTATAAATAAATTTCGTTTATGTTTTTTAAAGTTGGTTACGTTAGCAGGCTCGTTTTTAATTGTTCCTAAACACATTTGGTGTATCGCGTTGAAACCAATTAGCAAATAAAATATTTTTTTGTTAAAATATATTTGATGTTTTTATTTTGTATTAAATTATCGAGTGGAAATTCTGAAAATTGAAAACTGAACTGTTACTGGTTAGAAATTCCGGTGCTATATCTAAATACAATTACTACTGTTTTGACTGAGAATATATGTTGAGTAAAACAAATATTTAGATGAAAGCAAGATTTATTATTTGCAAAATGTTCGGGACATTTAATGGTCTATATATCAGGTGTTGAACTCACAGCACTGTGATTAAATATTACTAAGGGTAAATGTTTCATCTCAGTAATATACCTGTTCAACATCGAACTTATTGACAAAATATAATTTTATTGTAAAATTGAGAAATGTGATTAAATTTACTTTCTTACCCCCGGGTTCAAATCCCGATGTTAACCTAACCAATTAAATTCGATGTACACCCAACTCTTTTTTTACACGGTGGATACGTTCCAAAGAAATCCGTGTAAAATAAAACCGTGTAAAAAAAAGCATGGAACACATAGTAAAATTGAGGATGTGTTCCACAGTTTTAAAAAACCGTGTAAGATGGAAAAAAAATACTTTTTAGTATGAAAAATCGTGCAAAAAAAACTTATGAAAACACATATCTAATTATTTTACAACATTTTCGTATATCCTAAGAGCCTTATCTTTTAAATTTTTTCTATCTATAGGTGTTTTTTTCTGCAGTAAATCCTCCATCCAAACCACTAAAAGCTTTTCCATTTTCTCTGAGAGAGCATTTCGACTATATGATGATGTTTTAGAACTAAGTTTTGATCCAGAAATAACTGATTGGCGAATGCAATCCTACTTTTTTTTTATAGTTCTAACAGTCGCTTCATTAAAACCAAAACTATTGCCAACAGATGTGGGACGTTCGGCTCTCTTATGATAGTCTAATATTTTTATTTTAGTTTCTAAAGAAATTGCTTGTCTCTTCCGATTAGACATCTTATAAAATAGGTACCCCTACTAAAATTATCATAAAATTTTGATTTAAAAATCACTTATAGAAATTTTTTAAACTGAATACAATAACATTACCCTTATTAGTTGTAACAAATTATCAACAACACGAATTATACTGGTAAAGGTATCAAAACCCTATACACTATAGTTTAAATATAAACTGTCGAATTACGGGCGAATATTGAAAATATATAGATTTACGTAAGATAATTATTTATGCGTCGTACGAACTGAATACTATGAACACAAAATATTCAATGATGCTTAACACAATTTATAAAATGCAACGAGCAATAGAAAAGAGATATAATAAAATTCGGGTATTCCCCTAATTATATTTTATTTTTGTACTTACATGTACATAGTGTATAAAATACACTGTTAAACGTATATTTTTTTAAAATTATAAAATTATAAAATTATATACATATTTTGAAATTCGTGTTCGATCGAATAAATCGTGCAAAAAAAGAGTAGTTGTTCTTTTTTTGTGGATCGTGTTATTTCGAAATCGTGTAAAAAAAAAGCGTGTAAAAAAAGAGTTGGGTGTATATAGTATTAATTAACCTAACCTAACGAAACTAGGTTAATATCAGAGTCCGAACCCGGTGTTAAGAAAGTAAATTTCATCCGAGAAATGATGTTTATTGTAAATATTAAACGTTTTTCATCCTATTTGGACGGTTTTGACAATGATGCGAGATTTACAATATGCGATCTCGCCTTAAATATACGGCAACAATAACGAATTAAAACATATTGAATATAGTCTCGTGAGATACGTTTGAAATAAACTAATAATGTGAACTTTTTTTTATTATCATCGATTGACCTTTTTGGTTTAATTCTTTCCTGCAAGGTATATTTATTCAGTTACCATAAAGAATATAATAAAGATTCACTAATAATTTGACAAAACAAATAACGACGAAATGTTAAAAACGCTTGCGTCATTAACAACGATACAAAAAAGGGGTACCGGACATATTGCAGTTACGGAGTTCGGGGTTTTTATTTGCGTAGAGTTTATCATCAAAATAAATAAAAAACATTAGTATTTATTAATTTAGTACTTCGCTAACTTGGAAAAATAATTCGAAATAGGAGTATAACTTAAACCCTGCAGATTGTATCGCATTTGACAGGAAAAGCTATAATTATAAAACAAAAAGTGATTTGTGAATTTAAACTCCTAGCATGTGACAATATAAAATATCTAGGCAGCCAATATTAACATTTACTAAAAATCTTTTAATTCGGTTATATGGCCTCAATCTTAATATAAACAAACGGATAAAGTCTCTTAAGTTTGCGGTTTTTATTTTTTTATGTGCCAATACAAATACTTCCCAAATAAACGAAATCTCATATGATTGTTGAGGCATATTAATTGTGAGTAGACGATTCAGTCATTTCTTTAGCGAAAACTAAAAAAGAAGACGATATATGTACATAATAAAGAAAGGAATAAAAACACGTGTTACAGTCGGTAGGGGTACCCCGCCGTAGAGGTCCATAATTTTTTTAATAACAAAATTTCCAGCAAAATTTTTGTGGAAAAATTTCGGGGGTAAAAATTTTTTTTATGTTTTTAGGCGGTGAAAATACAAATTTTCAAAGTAAAAAAAACTCTATATCTATATAAAATCTTTTGAAATTTAAATTTGTTTTAATTTATATATTTTATTGACTTCCAATTCTCCGAAGACGTATAATATCAATTTCTTCTTTTATTATATCATTCTTCTCTTCTGAAATAAACTTAACGTTATCAAACCGAACTATTTAATTTACGATATAAATTTATTGTCAAGGTGCTCATATAAACTTCTACTTGCAGTTTGATCATTGTTATCAATATGTGGTCTTATTAAAGCTCTTGCACCTAACTGAAATTCTATAAAGTCATTTCTCCATATATTTCTGGAAATCATTCTTGTAGCAGATCTCTGAGTTGAATCGCTAACAGCATTTCTCGTATTTAAATTTACATTTGACTGATAGAAATTTATTTCATCTTCTTGATCTTCTGGTAACATTGTAATTCAATTTTCAGGATGCAAAAAATCTATGGGGAATTGTCATCTTTCCTATCTAAAGCACATCTTATTTGTGCAGTCAATTACTATTTGCAGTATTGATTTAATTAAGTATTATTCTATTAATTGCCAAATTGGCAAACCCAACATTATATTAAAAGGCTTATTCGAGGTAGTTGAAAAGCCTAGATTACTATATGAGTAAATAGCTCCATTCTCACGATGTCATTTTCCTAGAAGATCCAAAGACATTAACATCGAGCCTATCATCCATTTCGAAGTCTTATTTTCCGTCTTTCTTGTCCTTGGATTCAAAGACATCTTGCATTACCTCTTAGATGTCTAACATTAAATAACGCAAAGGATTCTTCCATAACCACATTGCAAAATTCCCGTTCATTATATGTATGCAGGAAAAACCTTGGCCTATTTGCCATAAAAATTGATTTGATCGCAGAACCAACGGAAATACCAGTCTTTCTTCCAAAGAAAGTTTCACATGTATTTATAAAACGAATAAACAACAATCAGCATTCATTTAAATCCATCGTTAACATCATTATAATATATAAAATCAGCTATATGACGCTCATGGGAATGTCTTGCAATGATTGGCCTTATGATCGGTCTTATGAGTAATGTCCTTTTTGATTAATATAGATGACAGGCATTTATAATTTAAGGTGTTTCATCTCTTTTATACCATAGACCTTTTCGGTTGAAGTACACAATATGACTCTGAGTTCGAATCACAATATAATTTTAGGTTTTTATTAAAAAAAATTATTATTATTTAACTTTTAATAAGGCAATAAATATTAATCATAAATCCGCATTTTCATTTTTACGCCTCCGCATGAATTCACTTAATTTAGTCCCAGTCTTTCATATGTTATTGATCTTACTGGAACAGTTCGTTTAATTCCGGCCCAATTCCCCTCAATCGTATTTGTGTGAAACCCTTCAGAGTTAATAAACTCATATTTATCTATCACGGTTTGATGTAGAAAATTTTAATTAGTTTTTGATTATTTCATACCCCTTCCACCCATCTGTCACGATTATCAACCCCGGATAAACATGACGGATGATTAATGAGTTAAGGTTTCAGAATTTTCAGCTCTAATGATTTTTAAAAATATTTTTCCGTCTTTGGTGCATTCAACAACCCCAAAACCCAACACCCTTCTACATAATGACCACGGTTATGTTTCGTTTTCCGAATTTAGATTCATCTAATTTGACGATTATTCCAGGCCCACCGATTTTATAGTCCAAGTCTTCAAGCGAATCAAATATCAAGCTTGAATTTTATTCAAGAACCTGGTAATTGTACTTTTACTGTGCCTGGTGATATTAAAAATGGTGGAAAGGTACAATTTGCTAACCAGTAGGCAGCAACTTCCAAAAAACTTGAGGGCGATGTATTCATTCGATAAAAGATACTATTTTTTCATATTGTAATTGTATTTTTACATTTATAGTTTGCACATTGGTATCTCTTCGCCGTCTTTTTTTTGCATGGTATAAGCACATTTAGTACACTCAACTGGCACCTTTATTAATTCGTGCTTTATAATGTACACAATTGCGTTGTTTTCGTTGTTAAATATTTCTTTGAGACTACTAATTTTGGTAAACATGACTTAGAAAAAAGTAAAAACGATACAATAAAAAAATGGATTCGAACTCGGAGTCATATTGTGTACTAGTTCCACCTTTTCTTACAATGGTTATATAGTCTATTACGCCCTGCTTGCCAATTAGATACAGATTCTTATTTAATAAAGTTATTTTTAATTCTTATTCCTCTAATGTAAAAAACCTTATACAGTATAACTCGGTTATAACGGATTTTATAGGGACTGTAGTTTTTCGTCAGTTATAACCGAGTTTCCGTTATAACCGAGTAAATCAAAAATAAATTGAATTTAATTCATCAGATTTTTTTAAAAATCTGTAATTTTTGTTTCCGATTGTAAAAAGTAATCTGTAATTTTTTCTGAACCGGATTTCAACAAATATTTTTTTCCTAAATTATCTTCGATCATATATAAATTTTTCTTGAAATATTTAGGTATTCCAACATGATTATAAAAATTTACAACCTTTTTATGCTTCTGTGACAGATATTTGTTTTAAATCAGTAAAAACGGCTTCCTCCTCTTCAATTGAATTTTTTCTTCACATTTTTCTCCATTGAAATTGTTTATTTTCATTTATAAATAAATCAACATCAATATACTCTTAGATTTTTTCATCCGATAAAAATTGTGCTATTGTAGCATTAAAAGTAACATCAAGTGATTCATTTTGTAATTTCTCCTCCTGATTTAATTGTACTA
Source organism: Tipula confusa (assembly GCA_963556175.1). Taxonomy (NCBI): domain Eukaryota; kingdom Metazoa; phylum Arthropoda; class Insecta; order Diptera; family Tipulidae; genus Tipula; species Tipula confusa. The sequence goes on along the minus strand of CAUVYK010000199.1, from coordinate 1,170 downwards.
AGCCTGATTTTTCGAAACAATTCTTGCTTGTTTGAATTGATACTTTAAGCCATGAACTTTCTATGATATGAATTGCCTGTATAATATTTATAATGTAGTCTTCACATTTTTCATAAAAATTTATAAGATTACAAACCAAAGTCTTTCAATAATTTATTTTGAATGATCTAATTACACCTTGATCCATTGGCTGAAGAATGCTTGTGGTATTAGGAGGTAGATATACCAAATTAATATATGTTAAAAATTCATTGATATTCGGATGGGCAGTACAATTATCGATTAATAATAAAATTTTCATTTTTTCTATTCTTAATTCAGAGTCCCATTCCATTATTGCTTGTTTAAAATTTCTGAACTCATCCAAACTCTACTGTTCGATTCATATTTAAACGATTTTGATGTTATGTTTTTAAAACATCTAGGATTTTTATATTTCCCGATTATTAACGGCTTTCTTTTCTCTCCACAAATGCTAGCACATAAAAATACGGTTAATCGCTCCTTTGATACTTTACTCCCATGCATTTTTCCACTTTAAATTTGAATGTCTTATTAGGCAAAACTTTATAAAAAGTTCTGTTTCATCACCATTGAAAATGTCCTGATCTTCATATTTTTCGCACATATCAACCAGTTTTTTTTCTATCCACTTATTGGTAAACTCAATATCAACATCCCTGATTCAACACTTATACTTCCATATGTTATTGAGTGTCTAGATCTAAATCTATCTAACCAACCATTTGAACATTTAAAATTTGTCAGTTTCATTACATTGGCAATTTGAATTGCCTTTCCCTTTAAAATCATTACGTTTATAGGAAGATTTCTTGCTCTTTGTGCAGTGAACCATTGAAATAGTGCTCAATCTAATTCTAAATTTATTGGTTTTCTTATTTTTTTTATCGAAATAGGATTTGATAAATAATTTAAATTCGTCGATTTTTGTTGATCCAAATGGTGTTTACTGTTGTTATCGGTATTGTATATTTTCTTGCCATTTCAATCTGTTTGCTTCCCATTTCAATTTCTCTGATTATGCATATCTTTTCTTTTATTGTTATCTGATTTCTTTTTTGCTCATTAATGGGATAATATTTTATTGGTTTATAAATGTCATACGTTATAGCCAAATCCGTTATAACCGAATTATTTTAACACTAATTG
>CAUVYK010000198.1:0-33789 GCA_963556175.1 Tipula confusa | reverse complement strand
ACTCAACCTCAAACCAAGAGAATTTGTTGAATTAGCCAGAAAAAGTAACATTTGTAAATTTCCGCAATGTTAAATAAGACGGATCCATATATAGATATTAGATATATTAAACCTTAATTTTTCGAAAAATGTGAAAAACGTGATATTGTCGGTTTTATCTTTTATTTTAAATTGAGCGATTGATTTTCTCTTATCACAACTGCCGAACTGATTGAGTTGAATGAATTTAAGGGAAAATAGAAACAACGGGTTTTCCAATAAAGAGTTTCATTTTGATATTAAAAAAACGAGTATTTTTTAAGAGAAATTAATGAATATTTATTTCATTGTAAAGATGAAATTTTCCATGACCAATTCGTACATTTGCGGCTGTATGTCCTCGATAACTTCATGAATTTCATTTTTAAGTTCTTGAATCGAGTGGAGCATAGGCATAGACCTTATCTTTCACGTGGCTCCAAAGAAAAAAGTCTAAAGGTATTAAATCACACGATCTCGGTGGTCAATTGTAGTCACCTCTTCAAGAAATAACACGGTCAGGAAACTTTTTTTGCAAAATTGCGATTGTTTAGGTGTTTGTGTGGCACGTAGCGCCTTCTTACTTGTAATAAACGTCGTCCACATCAATATCTTCCAATTTCGGCCATAAAAAATTAATCATAGCTCGGTAGCGCAACCCATTCACCGTAACAGTTGCATCAGCTTCATTTTCAAAGTGAAATTTAAAAAATCCCAAACCAAACTTAAATTTCAAGAGCAGAAAACTCAATAACGGCTTCTTTTTGACAGAAATGCTTTTGGGGATTTCAAATTGAAGCCATATACCTTTCTTAAATTTATTAAATTTATTTATGGATGATATCGAGGCCTGCATAGGAATTAAGCACGACTCTTAGGGATTAAGAAAAATCACTAACGAAAAATAATTATTAATACTGCTACAATAAAGTTACATGATACCGACTCAAAACACGGAGGATTTACATGATACCAAAAAAAAATCACTATACAAAATTTATTTTATGAGTACATCCATACTAGTCGATAAAAAAAAATCATTATAGAATTGATAACAAATATGCAATATTTAAAATAAATAAAAGATATTATGAATTACAAATACATATCATACAATGTTTTATTTTATTTTCATTTATTTATTGTATATAATATATGAACTTTGCCGACTGAAAATGCATTTTATCAATAAATTTGTACCTAACCGAACAATATTTAAACAACGGAAAGCTAAATTTCTTTTTGTAATAGACTATGTGATAAACGTAAATCGTCTATCACATAGTCTATTACAAAAACAAATTTATGGTTTTATAAAACTATTAAAAAATAAATAAATTATAATAATAAAAAATAAGTATTATATAAATACAAGATAGAGAATAAAACAACAAAATAACCAAAATTTAAATATTTAGATGTTATTATATTATATTTATTTTTGTATATTTTTAATATTTAAAGACAAATAAATATATCAAATTTAAATTTTTAGCAAACCAAAAAATAATTATTTTTGTATTGACAACAACATACGTAAATGTCAAAAAGAAGCATACAAACAATAAACAAAAGTGTTTTTAGACATACGTATTTCTAGCAAAGTACAAGAAATTATTTCGTAGTGTTTTTAGACATACGTTTTTCTAGCAAATTACAAGAAATTATATGGATTTTTTTTTAATCACTAAAAGTCGTGCTTAATTCCTATGCTGGTCTCTACTGGAAACCTATACGTATGCCAGACCAAACTTAAATTTCAAGAGCAGAAAACTCAATAACGGCTTCTTTTTGACAGAAATACTTTGGGGGATTTCAAATTGAAGCCATATACCTTTCTTAAATTTATTAAATTTATTTATGGATGATATCGAGGCCTGCATAGGAATTAAGCACGACTCTTAGTGATTAAGAAAAATCACTAACGAAAAATAATTATTAATACTGCTACAATAAAGTTACATGATACCAACTCAAAACACGGAGGATTTACATGATACCAAAAAAAAATCACTATACAAAATTTATTTTATGAGTACATCCATACTAGTCGATAAAAAAAAATCATTATAGAATTGATAACAAATATGCAATATTTAAAATAAATAAAAGATATTATGAATTACAAATACATATCATACAATGTTTTATTTTATTTTCATTTATTTATTGTATATAATATATGAACTTTGCCGACTGAAAATGCATTTTATCAATAAATTTGTACCTAACCGAACAATATTTAAACAACGGAAAGCTAAATTTCTTTTTGTAATAGACTATGTGATAAACGTAAATCGTCTATCACATAGTCTATTACAAAAACAAATTTATGGTTTTATAAAACTATTAAAAAATAAATAAATTATAATAATAAAAAATAAATATTATATAAATACAAGATAGAGAATAAAACAACAAAATAACCAAAATTTAAATATTTAGATGTTATTATATTATATTTATTTTTGTATATTTTTAATATTTAAAGACAAATAAATATATCAAATTTAAATTTTTAGCAAACCAAAAAATAATTATTTTTGTATTGACAACAACATACGTAAATGTCAAAAAGAAGCATACAAACAATAAACAAAAGTGTTTTTAGACATACGTTTTTCTACCAAAGTACAAGAAATTATTTCGTAGTATTTTTAGACATACGTTTTTCTAGCAAATTACAAGAAATTATATGGATTTTTTTTTAATCACTAAAAGTCGTGCTTAATTCCTATGCTGCTCTCTACTGGAAACCTATACGTATGCCAGACCAAACTTAAATTTCAAGAGCAGAAAACTCAATAACGGCTTCTTTTTGACAGAAATACTTTGGGGGATTTCAAATTGAAGCCATATACCTTTCTTAAATTTATTAAATTTATTTATGGATGATATCGAGGCCTGCATAGGAATTAAGCACGACTCTTAGTGATTAAAAAAAATCACTAACGAAAAATAATTATTAATACTGCTACAATAAAGTTACATGATACCAACTCAAAACACGGAGGATTTACATGATACCAAAAAAAAATCACTATACAAAATTTATTTTATGAGTACATCCATACTAGTCGATAAAAAAAATCATTATAGAATTGATAACAAATATGCAATATTTAAAATAAATAAAAGATATTATGAATTACAAATACATATTATACAATGTTTTATTTTATTTTCATTTATTTATTGTATATAATATATGAACTTTGCCGACTGAAAATGCATTTTATCAATAAATTTGTACCTAACCGAACAATATTTAAACAACGGAAAGCTAAATTTCTTTTTGTAATAGACTATGTGATAAACGTAAATCGTCTATCACATAGTCTATTACAAAAACAAATTTATGGTTTTATAAAACTATTAAAAAATAAATAAATTATAATAATAAAAAATAAGTATTATATAAATACAAGATAGAGAATAAAACAACAAAATAACCAAAATTTAAATATTTAGATGTTATTATATTATATTTATTTTTGTATATTTTTAATATTTAAAGACAAATAAATATATCAAATTTAAATTTTTAGCAAACCAAAAAATAATTATTTTTGTATTGACAACAACATACGTAAATGTCAAAAAGAAGCATACAAAACAATAAACAAAAGTGTTTTTAGACATACGTTTTTCCTAGCAAAGTACAAGAAATTATTACGTAGTGTTTTTAGACATACGTTTTTCTAGCAAATTACAAGAAATTGTATGGATTTTTTTAATCACTAAAAGTCGTGCTTAATTCCTATGCTGGTTTAAAAGCGTTTTAACCTTCTGTAAAGTTGTAACAGAATACCCTATATAGAAAGCTTATTGTAGGACACTCCCGGTCATCCTATCAACTTATGCGATCTATCTGGTAACTTAAGAACTTATGCGATCTATCTGGTAACTTAAGTGAAATATTAATCTAAGAATACTAAAGAATTGATCTAGCCAATGCAAGAAAAGGAAGTAAAAAGCAAAGAACAGCAACACAACCAACGCTAGACTTATTTTCACACCGTTAACTTTCACGTCATCTTTTACTAAATTAAAAATAAAAATCATTAACATTTGTAATCTAATGTGGAATCCTATGCAGATCTGAATTCTAGCTATTTATCATAAAAACCAACAGAGATAAACCAACAGATATTGTGACCCAAATACTCAAAAATATACTAAAAATACGGTTAACGAAATGTCGATATACGTACAAGTTTTTAAGAACGATGTAATATTCTGGCATATAAAGGGTGTTTTTTATGGAGCTACAAGTTTAAATCATAATAAAACAAAGAAATATATTTTTAATATCAATGAAACTGGCTTTATTGGATAGAAAATTTTATGAAATTAATTTTTAAATATGATTTCGGCCTTGCGGCCGCCACGGCTGGGGCGTACAAGGCGCAATCTGAATGACCTCGCCAACCAAAGCGCACCAAACAGTAATTTTCTGTGGATGTAATGGTGTTTCGACAAAAGCTTGTGGATTATGCTCACTCCAAATCCGACAATTCTGCTTATTTACGTACCCAATCAACCAAAAATGGACTTCATCGGAGAACAGAATTTTGAATGAAAATTCAAAAACAATATCAATTTGTGCTTCAGCCCATTCACCGAATTGGCGGCGCATACGATGGTCGTTTGGCTTTAATTCCAGCACAAGTTGAATCTTGAAAACTTTTAAGCCAAGATCCTTTTGTAAAATCTTCCATAAAATGGAAGGACACAACCCCAGTTGCTGAGAACGGCGACGAGTTATTTGATTTGGATCTTTTTTCAACTCTTTCCTGTACAGCGGCTATAGCTTCTTTAGTGCGTACTGTTCGGCGTCTCACGGGATATACATTATCATTAAGAGTAAATGTGGTCTGAAAACGATCTATTATTATTCGAATTAGCCGCTCTGAAGGACGATTATGTACGCCATAAAATAGACGAAGTGCACGATAAGTTTGACGAACATAACCATTATTTTCATCAATTTGCAAAAAAATTCAACAATTTGCAAGCGTTGCTGTGATGTAAGTCTATCCTTAATGAAATATCAAACCAAACTAAACAAAAAGCAACAGTTGTTATTTTACAATAAGAATCGCAGTAAAAAGAGAGATATGTGTTATGGCAAAAATAATTTTTTTTATAATTTATTTTTTGATTTTAATGAACAAATTTTAACAAAATAATAAAATAAATCTTAAATTAACTATCGATAATTAAACAAGAACGTAAATGTACTTATTTATTTATTTTTTTTCAAAATCATTGATACATTTCTTCAATAAGCGACTAGAAAATTAGTTCTAATAATCTTTTAAGGCGACATCATGACATCGAATATTATTCCTAGCATTTCTTCATGAGCGTATTAAAAAAGGTGAAACATGATTTATCTATTACTTTAACTTTCAAATTGCACCTAATATATGAATCAACCAAGGTAAAAGGAGGTATATGGCTAGCGGCCTATATCAATATTACGGGGCGCCCAAAATTTTAGTAACGCTGTGTTACATATTTGTTATATGTATTATAAAATTATATTTGTTATATCATATTATAACACTTTATATGTAATAGTAATAAGTGATAAAACAGAGATGTCATTGTTGTCATGTTAAAGAATAAATTGTATAACAAGAATGGAAATAAAAGAACGACATTGATAGATATTTTGTCGGTGATAGTCATGAAGTAGACATGTTGTTTTAATCCATTAAAAATAAATAAAAACCACGCTGCTAAGAAACACTAAAAACATCTTAACGTTTCTACTAAATATAAGCGCCATCTTAAACATAATAAGGTCATACAATTTTATGAAATAAGTTCTACAACATTAAACGAACAATAACGTTTTAAGTTAGCCACCCGGTTTATGATATAAAAAACGAGTAATTTAATGAACATATCAATATTTGCAATCAATTTTCTTATCAAATTATTATAAAGGGACAAGCTTTTTGCAATATAGAGTGCTTGACTTTTATCAATGTAAATAGAATAGTGTTTGAAGTATACGTTTCTAAAATATACATAAAAGTAAATTATTTAACACAATTTTTAGCAGTCATTGCAGGTTGAACTATAAAATCGCATACCATATAACAAATCCATAATTTGATAAAATAATGTACTAGAATACAACACAAATATGTAAATGTGCAATCTTCTGCTTTATCTTACTGAATGTTTAAGTGTATAATCGATTCTTGATTTCAAGGTTTAAAACCATATCACACTTAAATTTGGGGTAATTTCCAGCTTGCAGTAATCAATCTTCAACCAGTTTTAAGCAAAATGCTAGATCAAACCATTCTCACTAGATTATTTTCTCAAGTGGATCAGTTTTAAGGGGGTAAGGGGTGCAGGTGGTAAAAATGATCAAATACGAGTTCAAATGTAAACATAACCTGCACGCGGTAATCCCTGCTTTAACTAACAAAGCTCTGGTGACCGAAACATGGGAGGATAACGGACCACTGCGGACCACTCAAAAAAATCTCTCAAATATAATCTAAATACAAGACAAACATTTAAAGCAACTATACGTTGCTATATAACTATATGTTAACTATATGTTTTACACTAATGGAAAGTGACAAAAGTGATAATGATACCAAAACCGAACAAACCTCCTAACGACAAAAAATCGTATAGGCCAGGTTGATTTCTTTGCTTCCAACTTTTACAAAATTATTCAAAAAAATTGCTGCTAAGGAGACGTAAATTACTCATAGAACTGCTATTCTGTTACTCATAAATGCACTTAGAGAAAACACTTATATAGTCTTAATCAACATGAAAACATTGAGATTCATCGTATTATGGACAAAACAAATATTTTGTTTGTCTTTTATCCGAATCAATTGTTTATGTTGCGTTTTGCCAAATCGAAAACCACATTAAATGTATATTACCAATGCAAATTTAAATACCAAATTTATTCGTTTGTCTCATTTTTTTTTAAAACAATTTCAAACAAAATTCGTTTGCTTATAAAACGGTGAACTCGATCGTATTATTTTAATAAAATTTTATTTATAATAATTTCGGTGATTTTCTGCCGAGTAAAGTGAATAAAATGGGATTTGTATGCAAGTACTTTGTATATTTGGTATAAAACGGTGAATTCGATCGAATTTAAACATTTAAGTATTTTCATAAAATTGTATTTATAATAATTTCGGTGATTTTGTGTCGAGTAAAGGGAATATAAATAGGATTATGTACATATTTAAATGTACATAATCCTATGTGCATATAAATAGGATTTTCATTCAATTATTTTGTGTACATATTTGGTATAAAACGGTGAATTTGATCGAATTTGAAGGTTTAATTATTTTAATAAAATTTTATTTATAATAATTTCGGTGATTTTGTGTCAAGTAAAGTGAATCAAGTAAATAGGATTTTCATGCAATTAGTTTGTGTATTTGGTATAAAATGGTGAATTCGATCGAATTTGAACGTTTAATTATTTTAATAAAATTTTATTTATAATGATTTCGGTGAATTTATGTCGAGCAAAGTAAATAAAAATAGTATTTTTATGCAAATACTTTGTGAATTTGGTATAAAACGGTGAATTCGATCGAATGTGAAGGTTTAATTTATTTAATAAAGTTTTGTTTATAATAATTTCGGTGATTTTCTGTCGAGTAAAGTGAATATAAGTAGGATTTTCATGCAATTATTTTGTGTACACATTTGGTATAAGGCGTGGGAAAGGGGGCTTTAGTTAAATGGTCTACAAACAGCCCAAATGTCATCCTTACCTCCACGTGGTGCACGGTAACTAACGAGGCTCTGGCGACCGTGACACGGTGGTATAACTGACTATCGAGAACTTAGTAAATAAAGTTTTCAAACCAGACCCACTACCAACTCGTACTGGTCAGAGTGGTAGATGCTCCATGACCAGTAAAATAAACAATAAGTATAACTAATTCGGATAATTGTACCCCAGGTGGTAACCCAGCAAAGCAGCTGGTGAATCCACCCTCTAACAAGGCTTGCTCAACGGATGCTGGGGTGAGCCAATCATTGTTTAAAAGCCCTCTTAGGCAACTCAACCCATTTGGACGAAAACCCAGAGTGGGTAGATCACCACCACCATTAGCGCAATAAGATTTACGAAATAGAAAAGTTAACGTTAAATCTAAACAAACACCTCGAAAACTTACAGCGAGAAAACAAGGAGTTAAAAGTTGCTCTAAATACAGTAATATCTGAGAAAGAAACTTCTAAGCTGCAGGAAAATACGATACCAATGATCATATATAGGTTATATAAGAAACAGACGAGGAGGAGCTGAACAGAGAAACGAGATGGATTCTGAACAGTAACAAAAAAAAAAACGCAAGATGAGTAATTCACCACAAGTTTCACCCGAACTGAAACAATCAATTGAGCAGCTTCCAACCGGAAGTAGGAATGTACTACAGGATCGATCAAGTAAAGAACTCTCACCCGGAAGCAAGAATGTACAAAAAGTGCCACGGCCACCTCCAGTTATAATATCCAATTGCGATAATTATCATAGTATTAGAAACATCATGAACAACAATCGGATAGAATTTCCAGCTACAGCTCTAAATAGTGATGATATCAAAATAAATCTCCCAGACAGTGATAGCTATAGAAAGTTAACAGGAGCTCTTAATGAAAACAAAACAACATGGTATTCCTACGAAGAAAGCTGACAAGATAAACCAAAGTCATTGTTAAGAAACTACAGGCTTCGTGCAAACCAGAAGAGATAAACGACTATCTTTTGGAGAAACAATATAAAACTAAAGAAGCTACACAGCTGCTAAAAAGAGGTGACAAAACATCGCTTCCATTATATATGTTGTCTTTCGAAAGAACAGAAGACATTAAAAATATTTGTGCAATCAGCGAAATACTCCATATGAAAGTGCAAATAGAAGCAGTTAAAAAATGTAAACTGATTCCTCAGTGCAAAAAATACCAAGTCTACGGACACACGTAAAACTTTTGTAATAAGGAGCCTAGATGCGTGAAATGTATATAGGAAAACACCGTACGGCTGAATGTATGAAACAAAAAGACACCCCACCAAAATGTGTCAACTGTGGGGAGGCACATCCAGCCAACTACAGAGGTTGCATTGTTATAAGGGAGCTGCAAAAATTCGCAACAAAACAAGGGAAACTTCAATAAGTACCAAGCCAGAAATCAACTCAGCCTCAACAAGAATATCCACAAAGTTAAGGACGCACGCAAACATTAAGCAAATTATCAACAACTAGTCTCAAAGTCATATAAAAACGTGGCTACGAAGTTCACTCAGCAGTACATCCTAATAATAATGCACGAGGAGGCAGTGCCGTGATTTGAAAAAAGGATATTAAATACGATCTACAACTAAAACTTGTAAGTGATGAAATACAAGCAATTAGCGTTAGCATTAATACCCGCAACCTCAAAGTAGTGGGAGCCGCAATATATTGCCCACCTAGATACAACATCAAAGATAATGCTTATACATACTTCTTCAGGCAGCTAGGTGAAAAATTCATAATCGGGGGTGACTTCAACACTAAACATACAGACTGGGGATCAAGACTAACAACTCCTAAAGGGAAAGAGCTTTATCAAGCAATAATTAAAAATACAACTGGAACTGGCATTCTACTGGAAAACCAACTTATTGGCCCAGTGATCAAAATAAAACTCCAGACCTAATTGCCTTTTTTCATCAATTTAAACACCGTGAGAAAGCACTAATACAACAAACAAAAAATAGCTGGCAAATGCTACCCAATGGACATTAAATCACTAGTTATAGAGAGAAGAAGTGCCCAAAGGGAGGGCAACGTACAATAGACCCAGCTTCCAAAAATCTATTTCCAAAAATAGATTAAATAATTTAACAAAACGAATACGCAGAGAAATACGGGAATTTAAAAATAAATCAATAAATTCATACCTACAATCTCTCACCTATGATAAAGATAGTGATTATTCATTGTGGAAAGCAATCAAATATCTGTAAAGACCAGTTTATCACATACCACCAATAAGACCAAATAATGGTCGCCTGGCTAAAACCAAAGAAGAAAAAGCAGAAAGGTTTGCGGATCAGAAATCCCATTAAATAAGAAGTGAAGCAAGAAATAAAGAACCATGTAGTACTTAAAAAATCACCAGACTTGATAATTGGAGAGATTCTTAAATAACTACCAAATAAAGCTATATTAAAAAAATATCGGATATGATTAATGCTTCGTTCAGACTCCGTTATGTCCCTCTATCTTGGAAATTTGCGAAAGTGATAGTGATACCTAAACCAGGTAAGCCACCAGGTGAATTAACCTCGTACAGGCCAATATCACTTTTTCCCATTATATCAAAACTGGTTGAGAGACTATTATTAAAACGAATTTATCCAGAAATTATAAAATCCGGAGTTTTTCCGTCCCATCAGTTTGGGTTTAGAGAGAAACACTCCACAATCGATTAAGTCCATAGAAAGAATAACAGATTTAATAGAAGTTCCTTAGAGGAAAAAACGATTTGTTCAGCCATATTTCTGGGTATAGCACAGGCATTTGACTAAATGGTTTAATATTTCAATTAGAGAAAACTCTGCCATTTGAGTATTGCGGACTGCTAAAGTCATACTTGAAAAGAAGATACTTTAGAGTTAAACAGGAAGGAACTTACTCCAGCATAAAAGAAGCTAAAGCTAGAGTCTCGCAGAGGAGTGTCTTAGGGCCACTCTTTTTCGTACTGTTTGCAAGCGACTTACCACAGACGAGCAATACAACTACCGCCACGTTTGCCGATGACACTACAATGCTAGATGTAGGTGAAACAATTGATGAAGTCACATTCAAACTACAAGTAGCCATAAATAATATATAAGATTGGCTAACTAAGTGGAGAATTAAAGTGAATGAATCAAAGTCTACTCACAATAACTTCACTAATAGGTCAATTGAACCACTACCTGTGACTCTCAATAATATCCCTGTACTTGGTACACATTGGAAGAAACTCTCAGTTATCCATTCATAATAAACTTATGCTTTATAAACAAGTGCTCAAGCCGGTCTGGACTTGTGGTTTCCTACTATGGGGATGCACCAAAACCAGCAATTAACAGATAATTCAACGATTCCAAAATAAACTTCTTAGGGGGATTGTAAACGCCCATTGGTACACTCGTAATAGTGACCTTCATAGAGATTTTTCAGGGAATTTGTTTTCAGGGAACCTTTGCAGATTACAGTTGAATAGTGGCAGACTGGAGTTGCTGTTAAGAGATAACAGCGTGCAGAGCAGTATACATGTGATTGTCTTGTGCTAATAGTAGTTAAATGTAGGCCACCTGGAAACCGGACCAATTCTGTCGTTATTGACTTACCTTTCCTTACTCTCCGCCTTAAAAAGAATTCTAACTATCGATCGCTTAGGTATCGGCAACTGGGTTTAGTCTGCCAGAACTAACATTTCATCCACTATTTCGGTTTTATTATATGTAACACGGATGTACGGTGGTACCCAGCATTCCGGAAGTTCCTGGTTCGTACTTGGCCGTACACTCTAATCAATCAATCAATTGGATACCTAAACACATTATAAGAGAAATAAGCATACTGAAGTTATACAAGCTATTAAATGTTTGATTGAACATCAAAATTAATTGGAAATTATTTTCTTGGGAAACGTGCTGAATGTAATTTTGAATGAAATAAAAATTTAATTTTAGGTCATTTACTAATTGCGGTGAGTTTCCAAGCTTTTCGCAGAACTCTTCAATTTTGATAAAATTTTTTTTTAAATTATATTATTGTATAAAAACTAAATAAAATAACAACAACAATAGTTGACTAATTAACATATTTTATGGTTTTGCTCTTTTGCGGTTGTATGTATTGTGCAAATACTGAGCAAATGATTGTGCGTCTCGCAAATTTAAATAAACAACGAAAATTTGCTATATATATATATATATATATATATATATATATATATATATATATATATATATATATATATATATATATATATATATATATATATATATATATATATATATATATATATATATATATATATATATATATATATATATATATATATATATATATATATATATATATATATATATATATATATATATATATATATATATTTATAACTTGTGTTGATATATGATGTACAATTTTTGTATATTTTTTTTTAATTAATTAAGACTTTCTATTTTATTTCTGCTATTTTATGTTTTTATATCTTATTATTATAACATGTAGTACTAAATCAACATAGAATTTATTTTTATGTATATAACACTATCATAAATACTTTATCAACAAATTTAATTTATAACAATTATCGGTTATAAATAATAATGTATATATATATATATATATATATATATATATATATATATATATATATATATATATATATATATATATATATATATATATATATATGTGTGTATATAAATATATATATATATATATATATATATATATATATATATATATATATATATATATATATATATATATATATATATATATGTATATCACTTTATTTGAACCTGTGTGACGACATAATTTTACCCATATAGATTCCTTATTAATTTTATGTTATATATGCATCCAGGTAACCCCCGACTTACGTCGTACATTTCAATTAATTTTGCAACTCAGTTTTTATTATATTACATATTTTATTTATTATTATAGACATTGACACAAAGTAGAACCGACTGATGTTTGAGGAACTCTAGTTTAAGTAGGCTTCATTATTGATTTACATTAATTCTTCGTTTTTTATTATTCCATTTGCTCTAATCTAAATGGTTTATCTATAGGAGAACCAGCAGCATATCTGTAAACATATGTTTGTATTATTCCTTTAGGAACTGTGAACTAGAAACTGTCTAACCTAAGCTTAAGTGGCACTGTTTACTCCTAAAGCTGTATGGCTAAGGGGAAGCTTATTTGATAGTATTGGAAATTCAAATGAGGCTCCATCTTTACGTTTTAAAGTTTGAAATAGCAAACGCGGACCTTCACTGAAAAACTAATGAAATTTCAAAGATTCAGCTGATGTGAAACATGGGTATATCCAAAGCACATGTTAAACCTCAAGTTAGTAATTAACCTATTGAGTTTCATACTGAGGAGGAGTGAAAAACAGACAGAATGGAATACTCTCTAGAATTAGCTAGTAGTTCTCAGTCCGAAAACCTCAAAAAGAAGGAAGGCTTATTTCCAAGAAAATCGAATGGTATTTGCAGCAAATATTTTAAAAAGATAAATTGTCAAAGAAAAAACGGATTTAAAGTTATTAAAAGAGGTATTCCCATAATTATAGTTACTTTCGCAGTAACAAAGAAATTATTGAAACTATTTTAAGTATTACAAATATTTTGAATATGACAGTAAGAATAGAAACATTAAGAAAAGTGTCAAGGCTATAACCAAGATGCAGAAATATTGTTTTATGAAATGCCTTAGAAGACACTCTGCTCAGATGTGTCCTGTAAATAAAAATGCAAGTCCATCATGGATATTAAAAATGATGCGCCGTTGCCAAACAACTACAAAAAATAGAGTTAAATTTTACTGCCCATCATATTATAAAATGCTAGTAGCAATTAACAACAATACAAATCAGGAAAACAATATTACATCCATATCAAGTATGGTAAGTGGGTATTTCACAAGTAGTAGCATGCGAGCAGCAACGCAACATTCTACAAAAATCAGTACATATTCAAGACACAATGATACCACTATGTTTGAAAAAATATTTAAAAGCATTAAAGCGCCTAAATACACGGCTCATTAAACAAGAAAAAAGCATTGAAGCATTAAAAGCATTAAGGCGTCGAAATTACTTCTATTTTATACTAAATATTATACTTATTTTTATACTTATATGTCATAATACGTGGTTAGACGTTTCATACCACACTTTCTATCCGGCTGGATTTATTCTCCATTTTATTGTCCCTAACACATATTCTAAATAAAGATTATAACAAGTTATTGAAGTAACTTAAGCGCAGAATTGAAGAACTGAAAAGTGGATCGGTTAGCCAATATCAATGTAGTCTTATTAGCAATAAAGATATAGAGTACTCTATATGGAAAGCTGCAAAATCACTAAATAGACCAACATATTTAATTAGACTAATAAATATAATCAACATAATTCTTCAAATAATTAACGAAACATTTCGACCGAAACATGTACGTCAGCAATTCAAAATAGCCGAAACAATTATGATCCTAAACTTAACAAGCCCCCTGACGATAAAAATAGGCAAATTTCCCTGCTTCCAGTAAATTCCGAAATGTTTAAGAAACTCAATATAGACGAGCTTTAAAATAAGAAAATATGTTACACATTATTTCTAGCCCAGGCATTCGATAAACAGTATGGCACACTGGTTTGGAATATAAATTGCACCGATACTTTCATATTCTAAAATTCTATATTGCTAACCGAGATTTTCGCGTTAAAGATGCGAAAAACAAGTTTCCGCATTAGTTTACCTAGGATAGCGTAATGAGACCATTATTGTATTTACTTTATATAAGCAACTTGGGTATCACAAGCGAGACAACAATAGCTGCAATTCTAGCGAATTCTTTTGTTTTTGTATATAATTTTTACTTTGAACAAATATTTTTATGAAAATTCGCCTAAATGTATGCACTATAAAGAATTATTTATGTAGAGTAAAACACTGGAATCAAAGGTTTGCAGTACCGTTTCCCCCCACCGCCTGTGCACATCGATGTTTAAATATGACAAATACGGATTCGATATTAAATACTAACCTACGCAAATGTGCTTTTAAATGTTTTTTTAATTTTACAGTAGAATTTCAAAAATTTAAAAGGAGAAACGGATGCTAAACGGTTGAAAAAATCTGGAGATCGAGCAATTAGCGCAGTGGTTAAAGCTGCAGTGTTTGATACGGGAGGTACCGGGTTCGAATCCCGAAGGGTTGCAAACGGGAGTTTTCATTACGATCGGAGATGATGATGAACACAACTATGACCTCCTGTTGTAGTGCAGAATCCATGGGCCGAACGATCATCCATGTCAGCACAAGCTGGCATGGAGCAATGCATTGCGCAGATGGATATTCAAAACCGCGAACCAATATTCGTGCGTCCTCGATTTGGCTCTCGTTGGCGTAAAGTAGGACGGTAAAATAACTGCGAAAGTTGGGTGAGCTTCGACTCCGACTAGAGAACGATTTACTATTTAAAATTTGTTAATAGAAACTAAACCATATGGAAAATTAAGAAAGTTAAGGTTAAAGTTGCGGCGTTTCTACCTGAAAATGCCTGACTCGAATCCCAAAGAAAGTTGTGATGCAAAAAAAATTCAAACACCGATATAAAACAATATAATCCCGTGTTGAAGTGCAAAATCCATAGATCGAACCACCATTCACTTAAGTACAATATATAATTAAAGTATTTCTGTAGTCATGCTTCCTAGATTTTTCTAGATATATGTATATCCGTATTTTAACTTTGTTATGGTTTTTTGAAGCCAGTCTCATGTGATTCAATAAGTTTCATTTGAATTTTGATGTTTAATTTTCCAATCAATTGCTGCGTAACAATTGAAGATCGTTTTAGTTGTATTGTATAAATTATAAGCACGCGTCTATTCATTTAATTTCTTAAGTATTTAATTATCAGTTGAACTAGTATAGTAGTGAAAAATAAACAAAACAAAAGAAGATGATATTTCTTAAATACGAAAAAGCGTTAAATGATTTTAATAATGAAATTTTATATTTTTGCAAGACATATGAACTATTTGTGAGATATTTGTTTTAGTACAAGTTCTAAAACGAAATAATTTATTTTATTATGCATGATTAAATTCTTGTTTACACATATTATATTGTGCCAACATAACACGTGGCCACAACAATATCGTCAATGTTTTTATAAAAAAAATATTTATAGATCATCGACCGAAATTAATACGTCTACGTGCCGCGTAGCAAAAAATAAAATAAAAACGAATATATAGTCACAATTCTGTAAGGTGGGTAATACGGATGGCTTTGAAAACCTACCCATTTTTGCATCGGAATGGTGCAATATGATACAACCATACTATCAGATGGTCACTTTCGGTTGAAAATGTTAATAACAGTCAGGAATGCTGTTGACACTCTAATTTTCCACAGTAATATAAACAATTTTCAATAAATAAATATATTTTACAGTATTGGTTGTAGAGTCATTTCTTTTTAATCCATCCACAAATACGGTTCCCTAATCCTTGCATCAATTACATATACTTTCTTCCGAACACTTGTTTCTATTTGTGTTGAATATTTTATCCAAGAACGAAAGTTAGTAACGATATATTCTGTTATGCTCAGATATAATAGTCCTTATTCTTCTTAAGTAAACTGTTATTAAGAATTTAATATACATTGTATCATAATTCATAACTTAACCATTGTATCATAACCATACCATTATATCATAATTCATAACCGAACAAAATAAATACCAAGTTTTATTGAAAATGTCTACAGGCGCCCCAATATTTGCCTATTTCGCGATTGAATTTATAAAAACATTTTATCCAGTAATTGGAGATCAGTTGAAATAACTCAAAAATGTATATCTGGGAATGTGTTGCCTAAGCAACACAAACAAGCTATCAAAAGAATAACATTTATTGGTTTTGCATTTAACGATCTCAAATAAAATATACGGCCTTTCGTTTTAGAGAAATAACCTCATAATAAAAACGTGTGAGACAAATGCTTTTCTCGTTTTATTGAAAATTATTTTGATTAGGAGTGTTCGTTTGTCTTGCTGTCGACCATAGCAAAATATAGATCGCGGATACGTGGTAATTCTATTTACAATAATAAACAAAGACTACACGTGTTTCTAATTTAAAATCTCAAAAAATGAAATCATATATAGCATTTATAATTTGGGGGAATCACCTCAAATTTGTTCTCTATTTAACAAAAATCTCTTACGTATACTTTCGCTTTTTTTGCTTTGAAGACGTTTTTTCATAACAATTTAATGTGGAAGACAATGTATCTTTAATAAAGAGATGAATTTATGTAAAACGTCATGCGGAATAAAACAAAAGTCAAACAACGTAAAACGAAAACGACTGTACATAATATTTTTTTTTTGTTTTTGTAATATCCAAGCCTTATTTTGTAATAAGCAAATAATCAAATTTACGATAATTTGTCGTGAAACTATATTTACTTTAGTTAACGTCTAAATGGATTGGCCCATTTCCGGTGAAAAACGAATAGATAATGTAAATACGAAATGGTCATTATTGGTAATAATATTATGTTATCGTGCATCTAGTGTAGTAAAGACAGAATAGAAAAGAGATAACGACTTATAGACGATCAAATATTTACAATAACATGACTTATCGGTATCTTAGACCTCTCATCGCTGTAATACATATAACATTTTGCAAGACGTGAACAGTGCACA
The DNA here is from genome assembly GCA_963556175.1 of Tipula confusa. Classification (NCBI taxonomy): domain Eukaryota; kingdom Metazoa; phylum Arthropoda; class Insecta; order Diptera; family Tipulidae; genus Tipula; species Tipula confusa. The sequence continues at coordinate 16,243 of CAUVYK010000198.1, read as the reverse complement.
CCTATAAAACTAAAATAATTAAATACATTTTGCTGGTTCTGATTTGCTTTAATAATTTAATGAAACTGGAAAATTTCATTAGTGATGAATCCGGGTTTGTTTTGTACACAACATAAATATAAAAAAAATATTTAAAATTAACTAATACAATTAAATCAGACGATAGTTTTTATTTGCAACTAAATCTATTTTTTTGCGTTATATAAGAAACAGTACTGTGCGATTAAATCCGGACAGTTTCAATTTCTAGAAAAAATTTGATATTCTAGAACAGGATAAGGTCTTTAGTGTATAATATAGGTGCTAATGCTCTTGGTGGAATACCACAAGTGACGATCGAAATGATACATGGCATGATAAGAAACCAGCTCCTCCAAAATAAAAACAACGCACTAAAAACTGCCGTAATGAACCGCTAGTGTTAGTGAAGAATAACTTCAGGTTGTCAGGTCTTTAGAGTTCAGCAGACTGATAGAGCAACTTTAAGAAATGACAAAAAATTAACACTTGGAAGGTAACGTTTGCTGGCTTAATAAATAGCTTAGCACTGGTTTGATCTAAGTTTGGCGGTCAAACAGTTTGTTTCACTTTCTTATATCAATTATTTTAGACCGCTCTACGTGAGTTTTCTAATTCGCGCTCGATGTCAAGTATTCAAAGCTGTCAATTTTCACAGAAAAAATGTTGGCCTACCAAAAAGTGACTTTTAAACATTAAACACTTATTAAACATAAAAAATATTTAAAATTAACTAATACAATTAAATCAGACGATAGTTTTTATTTGCAACTAAATCTATTTTTTTGCGTTATATAAGAAACAGTACTGTGTGATTAAATCCGGACAGTTTCAATTTCTAGAAAAAATTTGATATTCTAGAACAGGATAAGGTCTTTAGTGTATAATATAGGTGCTAATGCTCTTGGTGGAATACCACAAGTGACGATCGAAATGATACATGGCATGATAAGAAACCAGCTCCTCCAAAATAAAAACAACGCACTAAAAACTGCCGTAATGAACCGCTAGTGTTAGTGAAGAATAACTTCAGGTTGTCAGGTCTTTAGAGTTCAGCAGACTGATAGAGCAACTTTAAGAAATGACAAAAAATTAACACTTGGAAGGTAACGTTTGCTGGCTTAATAAATAGCTTAGCACTGGTTTGATCTAAGTTTGGCGGTCAAACAGTTTGTTTCACTTTCTTATATCAATTATTTTAGACCGCTCTACGTGAGTTTTCTAATTCGCGCTCGATGTCAAGTATTCAAAGCTGTCAATTTTCACAGAAAAAATGTTGGCCTACCAAAAAGTGACTTTTAAACATTAAACACTTATTAAACATAAAAAAAGCTAAAATTTGTTAATTTTGTTATTGGGCAACCTAATTTTTAAAAGATGTCCAAAATTATTAAAACAATGAAAATCGACTACATCATTGTACTGATAATGTTATTTTACGGACCGGTTGGTATTGGTTTTGTACAGGAGACCAGTTTTTTAAGAGCTATAAGATAATTTGCTATTTATGTTTATAACTTGTCTTAAGATTTTTTTGTTGTACTGCTTTTGAAAAAAAGAAACACAACGGATAGGTCACAGAGCTGCTTGTTTATTGAGAAATTATACAGCTTATGCTTTAATATACCGAAAATATACTTTTTTATCACGCCATCATTCAGAGTTTAATTTTCGTCTTTGACCACACTTGTTAGACTGACCACCAATAAAATACACACACTTTTCGTAAGAGAGCCGACTGCGGTTTATATGCCATAGATTATCTAACCAAAATTGTTGTATACAGTTGCGTTAAATAATGTTACACACAAATTCTGGTTCGGACTTAAAGTGTTTAAAAATATTAGTATCTTTTGTAAAATAGATTTCACACATTAATAAACTTTCTAATTTATTTTAAAATATATAGATACATTTTTCTATCATTTTTCTAATATTAGTCTGCTAAAGTATTAATAGATAAGTGGAGAAGAGGTAGCCCAGAGTATAATAATTTTGGTTTTTATGTGCCTTAGTTAGTATAGGAAAACTTACAAGGTAGATGTTGTTCATATAACATAGAACGTCGTAAGGCATATTAACATGCATATTACGGAAACTAAAATGTTACTTAACTCTATATGTCCTTGTAGCAGTCGGTACAATTTCGGTTATTGAAATCCAAAATTCAATACAGGTAGTCATATCAAATATTAGAAACGTCAAATCTAATATACTTATAGCAATTTAACGTAATAGCGTTAAGAGAATGCAAAGAGTAATCCATATTAGTTTAAGCACTCCATCTTCAATTGTCAATGGTCCCTACAATGCGTAAAAACTTTCGTATATTTATTCTCAGTTGCAGTCTCAATTTAAGGTGGTCTTATACTTGCTCAAACTATACTTCAACGTTAGAACTGGACAATTAAAATTGTATTACTGCACATATCTCAAATCTACTCATATTCTTTCATGACTTATTTCAATAATGGGCAGCGTTTCTAGGATATTCACTGCTTTATCTCGTAGCGCAAAAATTGCAGCATTAATTTGCTCGCCTGCCCTTTCATATGCGATGAACTGTTTTCTTGACATGCTTCAATCTCTTTAATTCTGCTTATTAATTTTTGCATTCTCTGATCAACTTCTTTCTGCATATATATATATATATATATATATATATATATATATATATATATATATATATATATATATATATATATATATATATATATATATATATATATATATATATATATATATATACATATATATATATATATATATATATATATATATATATATATATATATACAGGGTGTCCCATTGGGACTAGTCCTAACGAATAGGGCGTGAAGCTGGATCAATATCATGAAAAAAATTCCACTAGGCATATGCCCGGAAATGAACCATTACCTACTTGAATTGCATTTCAAAATGTTTAGCATGGCACAATACCTTGAATCATCTAAATGCCAATAACTCTACTAAAAATTAAAATAACTCAATTATTTTTTCTATAATTTTAAAGGCACAGAGTGCTTCTTACTTTTCTGGAAGTAAGGATATCATGCATTGCGTCTTCTATAAAGAAAACGTTGGAAATCGTTAGTAAACGTATTGCTAAAATCGTTGTGAATCTTTTTAAAATAATTTGTTTGCGCGTTTCTAATCAGAAATAAAAAAAATGCCACGCTGTACATTCGAAGAACACTCTGATATCCATTTTATTTATGGTTTATGTAACGGAAACGGACGAGCTGCCGAGCGTGAATATACAAACCGTTACCCAGGTATAGGTCGGTGCCATACCATAGAATGTTTGAAAGAGTTCACAGACGATTACGAGAACGAGGAATATTGTTTCCTTATGAATACGAAAATGTTAGATAAATTAAACAACGAGGAACATAATCCTTCATATTTGTCATTCATTTTATGGACAGATGAATCGACATTTACGAGGAATGGAATAATAAATTTCCACAATCTTCATGAGTGGCAACCAGAAAACCCACACGTTAAACGAGAATCATCATTCCAAAGACGTTTTAGTGTTAATGTATGGTGTGGTATAATTGGAAATAATTTTATCTGGCCAATTTTACTACCTGAAAGATTAAACTCAGAAAACTATCTTCAATTTTTGAATGAAACAGCTTCTACTGTGCTAGATTCAATTCCACTCATGATGAGAAATACTTTCTTGTATCAACAAGATGGTGCTCCTGCACACCATGGAAGATAAGTTCTAAATTGGTTTGATACAAATTATCCAGGACGATGGATTGGTCGCGGTGGACCAAGGTCCGGCTAGATTTCCAGATTTAACACCATTAGACTTTTATGTATTGTATGGGAATATTTAAAAGGAGAAGTCTACAAACTAACTAAAAGAAAATTTAGAAAATTTCAACATGGTTGCTGCCATTAAAAGACGACTCCAACTATGCTTGTTACAAAATGGAAATCATTTTGAAAATTGTTTGTGAAGTCGAAAACTTAGAGATTCATACACAAATTTTTTTACTTGAACAAGTACTAAATTATAATGTTATAATCTCGAAAACTATGCGTGATTAGAAAAAATCATTTAGAAATTTTTTTTAGTAAATTGTCTATTAAATCTAAATTTGAAATAAAAAAGAAAAAATATTAAATGATTTTTTCGAGAAAAAATGAGTTAAATGAATTTTTTTGTTATTTATTGCACAATTTTTTTGATTCCACCAACGTTTTCTTTATGGAAAACGCAATGCATGATATTCTTACTTCCAGAAAAGTAAGAAGCACTCTGTGCCTTTAAAATTATAGAAAAAATAATTGAGTTATTTTAATTTTTAGTAGAGTTATTGGCATTTAGATGATTTAAGATATTGTGCCCTGCTAAACCTTTTTGAAATGCAATTCAAGTAGGTAACGGTTCATTTCCGGGCATATGCATAGTGTAATTTTTTCATGATATTCATCCAGCTTCAAGCCCTATTCGTTTGGACTCGTCCCAATTGGACACCCCGTATATATATATATATATATATATATATATATATATATATATATATATATATATATATATATATATATATATATATATATATATAAAGCTTTTTCTATGATATATAGAGGTTTTGATGTTAAATTACACAAAACGTTAACGTCAAATTAGAGCAAAAGAGTCTACATTTTGTTAACTTTAAATGGTTTGGTACCTTTTATAAATTGACCAGAAATTTGGATTTAAATTAAAGATTTAGTTCCATCAGTTTTGATCTAGAGGTAATTCTTCAAGAATTCGAAATGCTGTGACACAAAGTTAAATTAAACCACGATTCCATCGAGTATTTGGAATCAAAAAGGCAAATTCATAACATGCCTGAAAGATGTATGACAAAAAAGTGTAAAATTTCAATTTATTTTCTTGCAAGCGTCATTTTTCCGGTTATTTATTTCACACTTTGAATCTTTATGCGTAAATCTTGTATTTGTCGTAAATATGTACCTACCCAATACTAATAAAATGTTGTTTTGATGAAACTTAATATGTATTTGGGCAACCTAAAACTATTCCCAACCCAAGGCATATACACCTAATGTTTTATTGTCGTGCTTAGCAAATAGGTGAGCGAGATGAGATTTCAATTTTTAAAAAATATTGCTGATTCATAATTTTTTTAATATGTAAATCAAAAAATTCAAGCAATCAAAGAATTTACTTCGTGTATTTAATGGGTTCTCCATTTTTAATGTCCGTATATTCAAATTAAGTAAATAAACAAACACACAAAAAATTATAAGGTCTCTCGAATGTTTGAAGTATTACATGGCTGCGGATTTCACTAGCAAAGTATCTTATATGGAAAGAAGATGGAACTCTTCAAAGTTTCTGATTACCTTAACTACTTTGGAGTCTTTTACACCTACAAAGTCCGAAATAGAGCTAACTAGACCCAATACAAATCATATCTCCTTTCTCTCCATAATTAATATCAACCAGCCAGTAAATAAGTAAAATGTATCTTCACTCAATACAAATGTAGAAAAAATTCACTTTCCATTAACCGTTTGCCACTTAGCAACTTATTTTAGTTGTCAATAGGAAAATTAATATTTAACCGGTTTCCAAATGAACTTGCTATACTCTAACGTCATTAAATTAAATAAGTGATTTATGAAGTTTTTCGAACGGAATGCAATTTTATCTCAATTATATGTTTCATAAGGAAATATTGCTGATGATATCATTAATGCATTCAACTCATTGTTGGGAAGAAGTATTGACATGTGTGTCAAGTGTGATATCTATAAATATTTCAAAAGCGTTTTATATAATTTTACTGTCAATTGATTATTCGCACATTTGTTTAATTTGCAAACGGTTTCGTTACTAAGCCTTTATAGGTCTATTATCAAGAGAATATTATACATAATAGTATATATAATACACAAACATTTTATTAGACGATCAATGTTTAGCCTTATTTTTGATGTTCATTTTCTGTTACCCAAAATAATATAACTATAATACAGTTTCAGAAGCTTGAATTAATTCTACTGAAAATATATTCATCATACATCGTATGTGTAGTATTACAAGATATTGGTTATTGGGTAGAACCACAAGTTATGGTTTAGTGGGGAATATTATAGTGTCGAATGGGAAGATATGATTAAAGGGGTTTTTGGGAGTGATGGTTTGAATGGGTTCGTGTGGAAGTGCAGAAACATGATTGAGTAAAAGGCGAATAAACAATTGTAAACGTGAAAATGGGATTTTTACTTATAAATCTAATGATCCCGCAATAATTAGAATGACGGATATTACAGTATGTACTTCCTACAATGTGCTAATCTATTAAACTTATGAATTTTGTCTCAGATAATGTTTAATCAATTTTTTAAAATCTAATTTGTATTCATTTTAAAGTTTTGTGTTAAATTAATAGTACACTTCATAAATTTTAGCAGCATGAAGGTGAAATAATTTACAGACAAAAACTAATGCCATGTGTTACAGCCTAGGGCTTCGAGAAATTAGTTCATTAATAGATTTTGTTCTATTGAACACTTCATAGATTACAGTTGAATGATAGTCCACTAGAGTTGCTGATAATTGACGTCAGAATGCAGAGCAGTTCAGAAAAATTGTGATAGTCTTGTGCTAATAACATTGATACATTAGCCACCGGGAAACCAGACAAATTTGATCATTACTAACTTACCTTTCCATTCCCTACATCACAAACAAAAATACTAACTATCGATCCCTTAGATTTCAGTAACCGAGTCGAGTCTCTCATAACTAACATTCCTTCCACTCCTTCGGTTTTGTTATAAGTAACACGGGTGAACGGTGGTGCCCTGCATTCCGGGAGTTCCTGGTTCGTCCTGCGCCGTACATTCTAATCAATCAATAAATCAGATAGAAATCCTAAATTTCTATTAAATTTCTATTTCTGCATCTTATCATTATATTTATTCATGTCTTAAGGCTATCAGACGTTTGGTTTTTGGATTAAATCGTGAAAATCTAACTTTATTCATATATATTATACAACGCTTCATTATACAGCACAAACACTTAATTTTGTTCGCTGAATTTTAAACTATTTCAGCGTTTAGAGGGCAGTGGTTAGTAACTATTACATTTTCTTTTCTTGTTGCCGCTGGTTTTTTTATTACCAAAGAAATTTTTGGTAATAGTTCTGCAGTAAAAATCATGGAATTAATATTTCTTTATATTTTTTAGGTGGCGTCCGATTTCCGTGGTAGTGTAGTAATTATGACTGTAGTAAAATCTTTTCCTCTTCCATCTTTTTAATAAGTTCGTTGGCTGTCCGATTTATGAAAACATTTTGATGTTGTAATTTTGACATTTTAACAAACAAATTTTATGTGGCAATGAATAAATTTGAATTTATTCAGTTTTTTTAATATCTATTCATTTATTACACCTCTACTCAACAAACATTATTGGGTACGTACCCAACGGAGTGCATTTTTTGCACGGAATTCCATACCCAAAATGAAACTTATATTTGGATGTATATGTATATTATATGTATAGGGAATAAAAGAAATAAATGAGTATACAGAGTGCATTGCCATTTGAATTTACTTTAAAAAGAAGAAAATTGAAGACGAGACATTTTTGTCAAAATGATTTGTCAAAGTTTTTTATGAAAATACTGAAAGGTAAGGGCTTAATTTTTTCTTGTCTATTTTAAATATGTATATAATATATTTTTTTAAATAAATTATATATGTACTTTGTTTATAGAACCTAAGTAATCTACTGCTGAGAAATTTTCATCTGCATCATGTCTTCCATCATTAACCATATAAAAAAATGATTTAATCACGATAAAGACATCATTAATTTGTTACCTTTAATAATTTTGTGCTGCGTTAAATATTGTAAGAAATTAAATAGTTTTATTTTTGAATATTTTTTGGCTGTAACTTATTTTAATATGTAAATATTTATAAATAAAATAAATGATTGAAATACCTACATTTAAGTGTTTAAAATATAAAAAATCAAAAGTTTTTTTACAATAAAAATTCTGCTCCATAGTATACGGAAAGTGTATGGTATTATCTTCCATAATTGCAGTGAAAACGCACGATTTTGGGTTCTGAACTGGTTTTAGACACTGTGTTAAAATTGGAATTGAAAGAGGACACAATGCGTACTGAAAATACACACGCACTACTACTAATGTAATTTTAAAAATTTTACAAAATAAAGGGAACTATGGAAAAAAGTGACACCTTTCTTCGGCCAAGTAAATGGAATTCCGTGCGCTGAAAGGTTGCATTTCCGAGTACACCGTGAATTTTATGAGTCAAAAGTGGTCCGCTTTCCGTGTCCAATGTTTGTTGGGTATATAATATAAGCAAATGGTAGATGTTGAGTATCACATATTAAAACAAATTTTTTTTAAGTACTGTATTAAAAATTTTATTCATTTTATCGCCTACCAATGTCTACAGAAATTTCAACTTCATTATTTTTAAAAATATTATACATTCAATATTATCATATGTTGATGCAACAACCAGAATGCACAGTGGCATTTGACATGCTAAAGTATGATTAGGCGCTGCAACGCCAACATATCTATTTATGAACTTATTCATAAAACGCTGAATGTTACTGAACACAATATAATGCCACGAAAATTGCGTATGATAATTAATAACACATTATAATAACGTCGCCCATTCATAATGAACTTTTGTCGTATATTGATCGTAAACTTCGACGGGTCTGAAAAATAATTATTTGTAAAACTTTGCATTCACCAATTTTACTTGAAATGAAAAAACTACAGACCTGTCAAAATTATTACATGTAGCTGCTGTAGTAATTTGGTTGCATACAGTACATTGTCATAATTACTACAGCTGGAATAATTACAACGGAAATCGGACGTCACCTTAGTAATTTTTTCAGTAATAAATAATAAAATTTAATTTTAAGTTGGAATACACTTTCGAAAATTACTAAAAAAAATAAAAAAAGTTAATTCCGTCATGTTTTACTGCAGAAATATTACTAATAATTTCTGCACATTTATTTTTATAAAAGCAGCTTGAAGTGAAAACTTCTTTAGCGACGTATCTATTTGAAACTTTTGGTAGCAACTACAAGAAACAAGAGAAATATTTGGCTAAATTCACGGAGTATTTAAACAAGCTTTTATTTATTTTAGTTGGTCTAAATCAGAGCCTCCTATATAACAGAGCCGCAATGACCGGAAAAATTTTTAACTAAGCTTAATATAAAGCAGGAAACACTCCAAGCAGCAGATTTAATTATTATGTAATTTGCATTTTTTATTAATATAAATCTTAGATTGAGCATAATTGAAGTCATTTTTTATAAAAACACTCGGTTTTTTTATATGTTTAATACAAAACTTTTAATTTTAAATAATGTATCGAATGAAGTTGGCTCTGACGTCGCATTAATTGGTTTCACAACCAACAAATGCTATCCAATATGCCTTTTTATTTATTTTGTATTTATATAAATACAGAAATGAATAAAGAGTTAACTTGTTGCGTGTAGCAATCATGATGTCGGATTAAATTTAATTACCGATCAGACAAATTAAAATTTGACAGACGACAAAAAAATCTTGAAGCGCTCGTTCGGTCTGCATGGGTATAAACAGCCAATATTGTGGATTGCTTGGGACATGCCGCGCTTATTTTGGTGTGTTTTGGCATAATCCATAAAAACACATGTAAAATATAATTTATTTGATTCGCATTTTTTAAATAATTTTCTACATATGTATATGTGAAATTTTGGTAAATATAGTAATGAATGCAATAGAAAACCAAATAATGAAATATCGATGACGTATTTTATTTCGATCTATACAAATAGTTTGTTTTTGTAATTTCTGTTTTTTTTTTCATTTTTTTTTATATTTTCATGTTTATAGCGTCACGAGCTATAATTGTGTTTGTCAATAGAGGTTTTTTATGACCCTTATAGTAAAACATTAATTAAAGATATATCAAACGGATTTTATGGATTGAATTTTTATTTATTAATAATTTAACTATTACTTTAAATGTCTGTGCATTTAAAATTAATTTTTACGGCCATTTTCATTTTTGAATTACTTTTTAAAGACAACACTTTTTTCGTACGATTTGTATGAAAAGTAGAGTTTTTTTCGACCTTCTACCACCTCTATTTTAAGTTCGATTTTGATCATTGCGGCTTTGTTATAAAAGGGGCTTTGTCTACACCAGAACTAAAATTACCTACAGAACTAAAATTCACATCAAAATAAATTTTTAATTGTAGTAATATGACTAAAAAACATTTGGTTTATGTGTTTTAGTACATGAACATCGGAAAAACGAACGAAATTTTTGATGTTCGTTGTAACACGTTTTATTTTGTTTTCAAATAAACAAATCGGATTCTTAGCTTTATTGGACAGCAGATCGAGGTTATGCTATGGTGTAATCATAGCTTTTATGCTATTAAGTAAACATAGACATCTTTAATACTTGTGCTTAGCTGCGGGACACAGGACTAAGGAATTAAGAGCTGTCGTCAAACGATATACACGTTTTTCTATGGGTATTCGGTAAAAGAGAAAAATAAAAGTTGAATAAAAATTCGAGTAATAAATCATTAAAACGAAAGTGGTAACAATTGTGGCAACCAGGATAACGGTTGTATTAAAAATTCAACATCGTTACTAAAATTGTCTTTACGAAATTACCGAAATAGAAAATTTGGATGGTGCGTTGATGGAGTTAGTAAAACAACTTGGTAAATCCGTATATGTACCAAATGGTAAACAACGAATGGAAAGACTTACCAACAGCATGCAGGTTTTCCGTTATGATCCTGATGAGGGACACACATTCGAGGCGTGGTATCGACGATACGAAGAAATATTCCAGGAAGTCACAAGTTGGTAGCAAACTTTATATTGACAGATTTAAGGATATGCTTCTTCCGAAATTCTTGAACGATTTTTCATTCGCCAAGGTTGTGAAGAAACTGAAAGATGCTTTTAGACGACAAGAATCGTTGTTCAATACTCGGTACAAGTGTCTTCAAGCCACAAAGAATGTTCAGCACTAGTAAACCGTCAATGCGAAGAATTCAAGTTGAAAGATCTATAAACGATAACCAAATTAAATGTTTGATGTTCGTTCGGTGTTTATAATTTTCACAAGACGTCGAAATAAGAACATGACTTCTCGCAAAATTAGACGGGGAGGATGCAAACGAACAATGCCTAGAGAAACTAATCGACGAAACTCAACGCGTTTTAAGTATCTAACGCGGCACATCAATCATCGGTGGAAGTTCCAAAGCTCAACCAGTCATCAATGCCATGAAGCAAACGCAACCAGACCATTCAGCTCTTTGAAACAACCTAATGACAAAACGAGAAAGCTAGCCCAAGATAAAAAACATTCAACTAGGCAATCCAGACCATGTTGGCTCTGCGGTATACACTTCGTTCGAAACTGCCAATTTGCGACACACAAGTACAATCAATGTAATAATGTGGATCATAAAGAGGGTTTTTCCCAACTAAATAAACCACGGGTTTTGACAGCTAACAAGCCGAGTAATCAGCCACGGGTACAGGTTCTATGTGTCTAAGGAATCACCAACGACAACAAATATGGCGATATAACATCCCGACGCAAATACATCAACGTCTAGATTAATGGAACCGATGTGAATATCGACTGAAGCGGTTGATGTCATTTATTGCATTAAAAGAAGTTGAATATCCACTTCCAAGATTCCAACGCATATCCACTTCCAAGTCTAGAAGAAATTTTCGCACAACTCGCTGGCAGTAAAATATTCAGCAAAATTGATTAATCGGATGAAACGAGGCCTTGACGGAACCATCGCGTATTTCGAAAATATTTTCGTTCACTCCAAGGATGTGGGGACTCACAAAACAATCTTTAAACGTATTTTAAACGATTGGAAGAATTCGGGTTCCGAGTAAAGTTGACGAAATGTAATTGTTTTCGCAACGAAGTCAATTATTTAGGAATGATCGTAAATATCCCTGGCATCACTACAGATCCATTAAAAATTGTTACAATAACGTTAATACTGCCACCTGAAAATGTTCCACAGTTGCGATCATTCTTAGGAGCAATAAATAACTTCGGAAACTTTGTCCGGTAAATGCAAGAGTTACGAGCTCCACTAGACCGACTTTTGAAAACAAATGTAATTGCACACGTCTATTCAGACGGAATGGAGAAGATGATGTCGCATGCGTCTCGAACAAAGGATGAGAAAACTACAGCCAAGTAGAAAAAGAAGGTCTTGCCCTTGTTTACGCAATAAAAAAATGTCATAGGTAAATCTATGGAAGAAGATTTACATTAGTAACGGGCCACAAGCCTATTCTCAGCATTTTTGGATCGAAAAACGGGTTTACTGTCTATACCACAAATCGAATTAAACAGTGGGCATTGGCGTTAACGACTTCGACATATCTTACAAATGATTTTGAACAGCTGATATTCTATCACGACTAATCGCGTCAAACTGAGATGACGATGAAGATTACGTGATTGCCTTAAGAGGCGGTTGTAAAAAATCTGGGTCTTAGCATAATTTTCTTATAGCCATCGAACTCATATATCTCAATTTTATCCATTTATTGCAGAACATATTAAAACCCGTAGGAGCCTGGGGAGAGCCAATAATAATATTATTGCAAAATTACAAAAAGCCAAATATTATTGTCGACCAAAGTTGAGGTATTGCTGATATTGATAAATTATCAGTTATTCTGAGATATGTGATAGAATGTGGTAGAAACCATGAGTAGAAACCATGGGTAGAAGCCATAGTATAACGCTTTGTGCATATTAAATGGTATAACGCTTTGTGCATATTAAATGGTATACAATTGATAAAAATTATAAAAATATGTTACAATCTGTGAAGCTAAAGCTGAGTTTATAACATCGGGAATAATTTTCGAACTCCTTAACTCCAATACTCATTTTGCTTAAAGTTAAATTTTTTTCAACTCGAGTATGAAAATAATGGGTGAAGTCTTTATCATATACTGTATTTTGATTGGTTTAAGCTGGGAAGTCCAGAAATTATTTCCGATGTTATGAAGTAAGCTTAAGAGAATAAGAATACATTTAGAGCAATTATAGACCGAAATCATGGTAATTTTAAAGAGCTTCCTAATAACCAGCTTTAATGCATTAAAAAGCTATATACAAGATAATTACATTGATTTGTCTGCCTCATAGTTCAACATTGAAATATGATAACTTTAATCGAAATTGTTCAAACAACTTGAGGCTTTTCAATATTTTGAACAAAAAGCCAAAGAGACGGATTTGTTTTGAATTCTCGCTCTGGATCAAATCATTATTGAATTGAAACATTCAACAAAACGACCATTTTCTTCGGTCCATTTACTTCGAATTGAATAAAAAAATTTTGATATTATTTACTTAGCAAAGTTAAATACGAGTGAAATTTTAATACACGAAACGAATGCTTACATTTCTGCGAACACAAAGCAATATACAAGGCAAGGTTGCCACCGGCATTACGCGCTTTTATTCTTTTACACAATTATGTGTGAAAAGTATGGTCACCGCTGCTAAAATTCATTTCATCTAATGCTTTGCTAAACTAATCAAATAAGATAGAAATAATTGTTTCACAAAGTACTCTCTCAGAAAATCAAAAGTTTAGAATTAATGCAATCAACTCCAGGAGAACGGTTTCTTATTACACTCTGACTAAAGCAGCCCTGTTACTCCTTTAAAGTCAAGTTAACTGAGCTTATGGCTGAGTTGTTGTGCTCTTAAGACTTCAGCTTTTAACCATTCACGCTTTTTCCGTCTACAAAGTCGTTTAGCTGTTCTGCTAAGAAAAACTCCTTTGTCATTGCGTTCGATTGTAAAACGTATTTGCTATACATATTCTGTTGCTCGAATGAAAGACGTCACTTTATCAAACCAATCTTGCTTAGGTTTACAATTCTTTGTATAGGCATGTTTAATTTGAAGAACTACATATTAAAATCCAGGTTCAATAAATTAAGGCGATCCGATATTTCACTAACAAATAATCAGATGTAAATTTTATATTTTTAACCGTCTAACCAAAAGTTGCTTAGTTAATGATGGATCTATTTGCCGGCGATCAATAGCTATTTATGTTATAAGTGTTAAAAGTGAACTTTTATTTTGTGCGCAGGTAAGTTTCGGACAAGACGCGAAGCGAGTGTCCCACCCTTTCGAACAAAATAAAATCACTTTTAAGACGTATATCATACAATATTTTTTCTACAAACACAGTTAAAAGCCAAATTGAAGGTGCGAAAAGGTGTGAAATTAGTAGAAATTAATATAAAATTTGCACTTTGCTTATGTTGCTTATGGTTTCTATTCAGCAAGGATTGCTTAGTTGTTTCCAGTTATAAAAATAGCAAGCGTTGCTTAATCGTTGTCATTTATACAAATAATTATAATTCGTAAACCTTTGACATATTTCCATTTAAATGGAAAATATTATTGAAACTAAAGTTGCAATTCCGGATGAAATTGAAGAAGCGGCAAATAGAGCTACTTACAATTTATTACCCAATTTACCATTGTATTAAAATTTTCTAATTGTTCCAATTCTACCATAACTTTTAATGATAAATAAATATAAAAATATTCTTTCTATTTTAAATATACTAGAAATTTTTTATTTTAGCCCTTAAAACAATATTTTTAGCTCTTTAGTAAACAAACTAAGCCTACTTTTTCACAGCGTTTATAGAAAAAATTATTTTTTGTTTTGAATAAGTTTCCTTCAACTGTCGGGCGGCATATCGATAAAAGTTTTTTTCAAAATGCAAACTGAAAACTTTGTCTTTTCAATTATTATTAGTGAGTAGAGATGGTTTTATTGATAAATCCATTGAGTGCTGGTCTGTAGAACTTGTGACCATATATTTAGTTTAAGGCTCTTTTATACAAAGTGGATTGAGTGTTCAACATTAACAGAAGATAAATTCTAAAATGAGAATAAAAAGGATCGGGCATTTTAATCTCCTTGTCGCACAACAAATGTAATCGCAAAATTGTCTGATAGATTTTTTTTAAAATTCAGGTATTTCTAGACAACTTAATTTTTTGATTATTATGTATACATATTGGGTTTTCCAGACAATCTTTAATATTTTCAATTTTTGGCCAAAATTACCTAGACGTAGTTTAATTTTTACAGATATTTATTTCAAAAACGATGTAGAATTTGCTAGATAAAAGAATGGTCAAAACAAAATTGCCTTGTTGATTAACGTAGAACAACTCAAGGAATCTATGTTTAGTTTTAACATTGATTTATTTATTCGCAAATAAAATATACCAAATTAAAAACAAGAATTTATAATTTGTTATTGATAAAATGATAACATTTTTTCGATTTTTTAAGATGATTTTGATGCATAAAACAAAAAAATGACCTTCGAGATCTTCCGTGTCGGATACACTACGTATTAAATTACAATGAAATTTTAATTTACACAATCAACTAAAATTATCACATTTTACTATCGCATCTTTTACATTTTTTTTTTTTTTTTTTTTTAAGTCACCTTTCAATATTTTTTTGATTTTACCTTTTTGTGTTATCGATGGTAATCTTTACCTAGTATTGGATGAACACTTTTTCAAACAAAACACGATTCATATAGGTCGAAACAATAAATACTGTTTATATACCTGACATTGAACTAAGTTGTCTTAAAGGTATGAACTAGTATTACGCTTATATACACTCACAAAATCCACTTAACAGTATTATCTGTGTCTTATATATAAAAAAACAGGATTTTAAAAATTCCCAAAGAATTTCAATTTGGTTATTTTGTAAATGCAATAAAAATTTAAAATACAATTTAGACAAAACTTGGTCACTTTTGTAACAGGCACTTCCAAAGGACACTTTTCAAAACAAAACTTGATCACATTTTCAACAAAAATTTTAATTTCAATTTTTTTTAATTCGGTCAAACTAGCACATCGCAAAGTATAAGTTGAACTGGTATCACACACCGAAGAAATATTATGAGTCACTATATATATCGAAAAACAAAATTTCTTGCTATAATTTTTTATTTATTTATTTTTTTTTTTTTTGTAATCAATGAGGCGTTATCGCGCGAGCTTACCACAATTATAAAACTAAAGTAAC